>QZGG01000447.1:0-142282 GCA_006409495.1 Sedum album
AGGGCTTATATTATATTTAATATTTAGTTAGGGCAACCTTATCTAAATATAATATTATCAAATATTATACTTAGAAATCGGTTAGTTAGGTAATCATTATCAAAAATATCTTTCTAAACAATAGGTTTCTAAAATACAAAATATTCTAAAAACTTATTGAATATCAGAATATTTCTGAGATATTCTGCTGCCACGTCAGCACGCCCTCGTGCAGTCTGCGGACCCGTCCACAGACGATTTTTACCAAATCTGTTTTATTTCCAAATCTGCATATTTCCTAATCCTGCATTTGTCATGGAATGTTAGCTAAGTGTTTTCAACATCAAAACTGAGAACGTGTTAAGGACACGTCCGTGTCAAGGAACACGTCCCCAACATACCAGTATAATACTTATTAAATTGTACCTGTCATGTTGAGGATTCGAGTTGCAGAGTGTATACTATGGGTATATATCAATCAGATCTCAATACAGCTATCGAAAAAAAGGAAGTTGCAGAGCGTTTGGCCCATCCAAAAATCAGCAGTATTCTGAACGGTAAGTAACAAAAAAAATCAAGTACCTGGATCTTTGAATCTGTTAGCTGTAAGGGTCTGCATACTTCAGAACCAGTTGCTTTTGCTTACAAACAAAGAGGTGACAGTAGATGTGTTAGTAATGAAATCAATAAGATTTGAAAAATGCCTTGAATTTAAGGCACTGTAGCCTGAGGATGTCCTGGTTGAATCTGGATTTATAAGTCTGACCAATTATATTGTTGAAATCGTACACAGACACGACAAAACTATAAACAATTTAAAACCCTGTATACTGCACTGTTTGTTGCTGCAGATGGCACAGCTGGTCAACTCAGACCCAGCATGAGGTCTTTGGTTGCTGCTCTGATAACTCTATCTTCCTCCACTGAAGATTGGGACATTGGTTCCTTTTATGAAAACCAAGCCCTTGTCAACCTCATGTCTGGAAGGTAGAAATCTTCACAATTCCTTTCTGGCGACTCGATGGTTTTGTGCAGTCTCTGATACAGTAGCCAAATATCATACAGCAGGTTGCTCATGTTTCTTATTGTAAACATCTCCAAACTAGAAACATAATGTAAAGTGTATGATCAAGTTTATATACAGTCGAGGGACTGACCATGCTGCTACTCCTTTCGCTGTGTTTTACACTTGAGGACTAGGAACATATCAGTATAATCTAGAGTCCTCACATATTGAACGTTCTTATCATACTTTTCTTGAAACCGAACAAGAAGCTCATCCATGATATCACAATGGAAGTGATCTCTTAATAGAGTTCCAAAAATGATTTATAAAGAGCAGCCATCATTTTGGAGTTAACCGATTTAAGTTCCTTGTTCTTTATTGCCTCCATTCTCTCAATACTGAAAGACCCATTTTTATGTATGATCTCTTCGAGCTCGTCAAACGTTGGTAAATATATTGGCACGTTGAATGAGTCCACATCTTCTGTTAGAATGATTCCCTGACAAAAGAAGTATTTAGTAAGACTTGTTGATTGAAGTATTAAATCCTATAAAAAACACAGGAGTTGGCTCTGACCTCTTTAGCCATGTCAACAAGGCAAGAACCAATTAGAATGAAAGTGAATCCACTCCTGTTTAGAACCACTCCGTTTGGACGAACAGTTATGCACATTATCAGCAGCCCTCCAACAACTATCTCAGTAGCTCGTGCACTCAAAAACGAGTCCATGTCATTCGTGTATTGTGCGAGGTATGCCTCAGCAACACCATTTTCTGCATCATTCCAAAAAATCTTTCCTTTATTTGTAATTCCTTCAGGAGCCTTGGACATCCAATGCAGTGAATATGATGTATGCGCAATATGGAGTGATGACTCAGGAAATAATCGACCATGGAAGGAACCTGGTACTCCTGCTGCATAGTATCTGCTAGATGTAGGTATTGTCTTAAACAATGTGTTGAAATCATTTGAAACATGATCGTTAAAGAAGACTTGAAATATTAAATCCTGGTGTACTGATGGGTTTCCAAGCTCAATGGCTTCTATGATGTTCTGAACTGAAACAAATGTGTTTGGCCCTGTGGAACATCCAAAATCCGCAATAACAAACTTGTTGGTACAGGAAGACGAGGCCAAACACATGCTTTTTAAATCAAGCTTGTCTGCAATAGCTTGGTGAATAAGTTCCTTTGTCAACTCTACAACCTTTCCCTACGATTTATAGAAAATGTTTCAAATTCGCTAATACTATCATATTTCATACTCAATAATCAAAGCTGAAAATTTAACTTAAAACTTTTCCATAACTAAAAGCATACCTGAAAGGTTGAATTCTTTGCATAGCTAGACGGTCCATCACCGCCTTCCATCGTGTATCCCCTTGACCGAGACTCCTGCTTGATGGACTTCGACATGATGACTTTCACAGAAACTTAGAATTCCGATGGTGTAAAGAGTCTGAAATGAAAATGGGCATATGCACATGTTAAGCTTAGATATAGTCAACTGATACATGTTGGATTAAACAATACAAGAAGCAAGAAACATGATATGTATTTCAGTTATTTTAATTTTGTAGATTGGTAGAAGTTTCTAATTCTTATGTTGATTATCTTTTAACTCAGGCTGTCAGAACTGATATTATATCAGTTCCAACAAATGAAGATGAATGTATTATACGAGAACTATTTCTTGCTTAGAACTCTACACCAGCAAGACGCACAATTAGGTACACTGGGGACATTTACAATAAAACTACACACTTTCTTTAACAAAAAAGAACTAAACGAATGATGGCCGACATTATTTACTGGTATGTTTGACAAAAGACCGAACATCATACAAAAAGGAAGTCTATCAAATGTGTTATGACTGACCCTGACAATATGAAAGTGAATATTTTCAACCATTCAACAGCATTTAGTGTAAAATTTTACAGCTCATTTGCTTCTTCCTGTTTGTCACAGTTACACATTACAATCATAGCACAATAGCATTATATTCAATACAGACAAAATCTTATCATAAATCTTTTTTAAATGTCTGTGGAAGCTAAAGCTTGCAGGAAACCATACAAACAAACAAGTAATTTTAACTTAGCTGTATGGATGCATACTTTTTTTTTTTTTTTTTGATTCAAAGTGGGTACATTTCAATACAAAAGATAGGGATAAGCGCATAATTGAATCGTAACTAATGGGACAAAGACACGGAGACTACACAACATCTGGAGAGTCTCGTTAAAGGCAGTTGAAGTTCAGACCGAGACCGGTACCGTCACCATTAACCCACCGCCACCCAACTTCGAGCAGCCAACCGGATTCGAGAAGACATCCATTGCAGCCAAGACATTAAACGGAAAGGGCATCAAGTCAGGAAAACAAAAGGCAGAAGACTCAAGCACACAGGCCCATTCCAGCAGCCCACCAGCCCACCAGCCCAACATCCCAACATCCCAACATCCCAACAATGGGGAACCCTAGCAGGCCACCGATCCATCTCTCCAGTCCGCGCCGCCGCTACCTCACGCCGCCTCGCGCCGATCCGCCCCACGTCGGTCCACCTCACGCCTCTCCATTGCACGCCGAACCGCCTCCCGCCGAGCCGACCCACGCCGATCCAAACCCACCGGCCACTCGCCACAAGATCGAGCCACCCGACGCGATCCGCCCACTCCGCCGAGCCCCTGAAACAGCTGCCATGCCACCGAGCTCCCGCCTCGTTAATCCGGCGTCTCCAAAACTCAATCCGGCCTCCCGTCAACATCCTGCCATCAACCCACCACCACACCGCACCTCGATTTATTCCCCTAATAGTGGATAAGCCACCCAGCAACCACAACCGCAAGCACCATTACTCGGATCCACCGTGGCCGACGAAGGACTGGCCCTCAGCCACCCAATGAGCTGAAACAGATCCGGGGAGGCAGTCCCAGACTGTGACCAAAACCCTGCCAGAAACCTTGATGAAACGAGACAAAGGAACTCAAGGTGTGTAGGAAAGACTAGTTAAAAACTAGAAGAAAAATCTTTAGGGAGTACCCTTGTAGGCACTAAAATTTTAATTTAAGTGCTGAAAATTAAAAATATATAAAGTAATTATTTGAATTAATATTCAAATTAATTATTTTATTAAGAAGAATTGGACCGGTCGAACCAGCCAATTGGACCAACTAAACCAGAAGATTGGACCATTCGAACCAGCAAATTGAACCAAATTAAGTCAAGCTTACGTTCCTGTAATTTCCCAAGCCCACGTCAAAGGATTTATTATAAATCCAAGAGACGTACGCTTGGAAAATGCAAGAGACGTAAGCTTGGAGAGGCAGCATTTATGAGCTTCGAAGAACTCAACAAATTTAGCCATAAATGGCTGAATTTTTCCAATATCCGAGGACCTTTAATGCTGGAAATTGGAGGCTATAAAAGGGGACCTAACCTCACAAAAAAAATGATCAATCATCAAGAATCAAGAAGCAAGAAGGAGAGGAGGAGAGAAATCAAGAAGGAAAGGAGGAGAAAAGAAAGAGAGAAGAAAGGAGGAGGAGAAGAAGAGGAAGAGGAAGGAAAAAGGAGGAGAAGAGAAGAGGAACTCGCAAAGAAGAGAAGACAACGCTCTTGACGAGGGATTCCAGCTCAAGTAGTCACCAAGTGCTCAACGCACCGCCTGCAAAACAAATCCACTCCAGCTTCCGCAGTCAACAAGTGCTCGACGCACCGCCTGCAAAGCATCCTCAACACACAAGTAAAAACAAGTCATTGTGACCTCCACTTGCTCAAGTCAACCAAGCTTACGCAGACACAAGTATTAACAAAGTAGAATCAGAGGAGCAATAGAAAGTGAACACTCAACTTCTGAAAATCAAGTCAAGAAAATATTTGTATTCTTTATTTTGTTCAAAACAAAATATTGAGTTTACAAATTTGGTGAACCCCACGTGAAGCTCTCTACCTCTCATCCCTACGACGTGATCAAACCAGCTACAAAGATGTCTGCTCAACCAACTAGCCCTCCCACATCCAACCGAAGCTATGCTGCAGCATTACAAGCCAAGCCTGCACACACTGGTGTTTGCACTAGGAGTATGACCAAGAGAACACTTGTCAACCAAGCTGCTGCAAGCTTACGAGCTGCTAAGGTGCCAACCAAGGAACGCACATTCACTGCTGCTTCCATTGCTGCTGCTACAAAAGCACTCATTGCATCCAACAGTTCACATCAAAATGGAAGAACTCCAACCAATGCTGCTTCTTCACCAAAGTCAAAGTCAGCCTCGCTTGAGAAGGATGTGTCATCATGCACAGCATCTGTCATGACAATTGGTACCAAATCACTTGAGGAGTCAGAAAATGATGATGCCGAAGCTGAAGATGCAAAGAATGAAGGTGTCACCTACAATGAAAAGCAGCTGCAATGGATGATAGCAAATGCAGTCAAGAATCAGCTAAGTGGTGGCTCCTCAAGTGGTTCCCGCTACTCAAAGCCTTACACCAGAAGGATTGACAACTTACGCATGCCTAGTGGCTATCAACCACCCAAGTTTCAACAATTTGATGGCAAAGGAAGTCCAAAGCAGCACATTGCACACTTCATTGAGACATGCAACAATGCTGGCACTGACGGCGACTTGCTAGTGAAACAATTTGTACGGTCATTGAAGGGAATCGCCTTTGATTGGTATACAGACCTGGAGGCTGAGTCAATTGACAGCTGGGATCATATGGAGGATGAATTTCTCAACCGATTCTTACAGCACAAGACGCATTGTCAGCATGAGCGAGCTGACAAACACCAAACAATGGGAGGAAGAACCAGTGGTAGATTACATCAATCGATGGCGTGCGCTAAGTCTCGAGTGCAAGGACCGCATAAGTGAAACCTCTGCTGTAGAGATGTGTATTGATGGGATGAGTTGGGAGCTCTTGTACATCCTCAAAGGCATCAAACCAAGAAGTTTTCAAGAGTTGGCCACACGTGCTCATGACATGGAGATCACTGTGAAGAGTCGAGCATCTAGGCGCCCTGTTCCCGTCGAAAAGAAGGAGTTCAGAAAGACTGACAAGGTTAATAAAAGTAGTCCAAAAGAAACCATGGCGGTCAACAACAGTAGCACCCCAGTCAAGATTTCGGGAAAATACAAGTCCAACGACAAGAAGAACTTCCCTGCAAGGGACTTCAAGCACACTAAGCCGACACTAAAGGAATTGCAAGGCAAGAAGTATCCATTCCCTGATTCCGACTTGTCAGGCATGCTAGATGATCTGCTCGAGAAGAATGTCATCAAGCTTCCTGAACCAAAGCGTCCCGAGCAGGTTAACTTGACCAATGATCCCAAATATTGTCGATACCATAGATTGGTTAGTCACAGTATAGAAGATTGCATCACATTGAAAGAGCTGATCATGAGGCTTGCTAGGGAAGGGAAAATACTACTAGACTCTGATGAAGCTATTGAAGCAAACTGTACGTCCACGATGGTTTATCGATCAGATCTCAACCCTCAAAAATGGCGCAAGTATGAAATACAGTTTGGCAGCCATCCACCAGTTGAAGTATGCGTGCAGAGGCCAACATTGTCAGATACCCTGATTCAAGGCACACAAGCTGTGTCACAAAATGCTGGAGATGTACACGATGATGAAGGGTGGACTTTAGTAACACGAAGAAAGCCGAGAAGGCAAGTCAATTCTCAACCACAAATTTCACATCGACTGAAGAAGCATGGAGCTAAGAACAAACCATATTCTCCAAAAAGAAAGATGAAGCGAAAGATGGCTAAAGAGTCACAAGCAGCATCGGGTGATCCCTTAAAGAGAAGTTCGCCGACTCTTGCTAAGCTAGAAGAATTCTTCCCCAAAGGTTTTCTTGATACAGCTCTTGTCAACAGCAGTTGCAACAACAATGGAAGGTGACGCTGAGAAAGAGGCACAAGGAACGGTTGAAGCTTCAACTTCATCAGCACCACAAGAATCTAACATTCAAGTACAGCCCCAAGTGGTCGATGACTTTGTGGACGAAGATCAGCAAATGCAAGCACTCCTAAGTCCGGAAGCTAATAAAGAAGAAGTAAAGACTGCAACGAAAGATCAACAAATGTATATCTTGCAATACTGCTTTGACATTCTCTGATGAAGATTTGCTCCTTGGATCCAAACCTCACAACAGACCTTTGTACGTCACTGGCTATATTAGGGGACAATCGGCCGAATCTTAATAGATGGAGGGTCAGGAGTCAACCTTATGCCAAAAGCCACAATGAATGAGTTGGGAATCACAATTGATGAATTGTCTGACAGTAGAATCATGATCCACGCTTCAATTTGAATGGAGAGCGGGCAATGGGCATGATACGTGTGAACCTCACCATGGCTGATTTATCTTCAGAGACTTTGTTCCATGTTATCGAATCTAAAACATCATTCAAGCTACTACTTGGGCGCCCATGGTTGCACGAAAATGGAGTTGTTGCGTCTACCCTTCACCAATGCTTAAAATTTTATCGTGGAGGTGAAAGAAAGATAAGTGGAGATACTAAGCCCTTCACAAAAGCTGATTCATTCTTCGCAGATTCAAAGTTCTTCGAGGAGGATGATGTGTCCAGTGAACTTATGCCATCTATTATCCCTTCAACTGGAGAAGTTAAAGGAAGGAGTGTTGTGCCGAAACTAATTGAGAGCAATACTCAGTCACTGGAGAAATCCGAAGCTAGAGCAAGACACATATTCTTCCAACCACCAGCAAAATGGAGTCAACATCCAAGTCAAGAAGTCCAATTTTGCGATACATACCGAAGTGTCGTCGCAAGGATGGAGAAAGCCCGTTTGCCGAATGTCAAAGTTCTTCATCGACGCATGAAAAGACAAGAGAGCAAAAAATGTGTCAAGCAGGAATGGGTAGCAAAAGTCATACTCCCCTTACCCAGCGCACCACAAACACAAGCTACGGAGGCTCCACTTGCGGGTTTCGTCCTTTCATCTTGCAAGACACTTGAAGAAGAAGCAAACATCAAAGGAAGATTCGACCCCAATGCTTTCAAACTGATGGAGAAGTCGGGGTATAACTTCAGAAACCCTGCGCCGCTTGGAAAAGTAATTGCACCTCATTCTTATAGCCTCGGAAAGTTACAAAGTACAATACCCAATCACGATGGCTTGGGGTATAAATCTTCACCGGTAAAAATTTCTGCTCGTCGAAAAGTCAGACATCGTCAGCTCATCATATCACTGCAGAAGAGACTAAAGAAAGTCATGCAGCAGACAACTCTCTTTCGCCCAAATCCTCAATTTTTGATCGCATAGCACCACCAGTTGATCAAATGCGTCCTTCAGTATTTGAAAGGATGAATTTGCCAAGGAAAAGGAAGACGCTTCCTCTTAAAACGTCTGCATTCAACAGATTGGACGTGCAGCAAAAGCGCAACAACAAGTCGTCTTACACTCCCCAAAAACAGAAACGCACAGTGTTTGACCGCTTATCTCTTCCTATGGATTCTGTTTTCAATCGTTTGAAGGCGCCCCCACAAACAGGAGAGCATCTAATAGACAATGAAGCTGTTGAGGAAGAGGTGGTAGCGTCATTCCATGTTACTGCAGAAGAAGTGCCTGATGAAAATGAAATGCAGAAGTTGAGGCTGACCAAGCTCCACTACGCTGGAGGACGGGGGGCAATCAACCGTAGATGATTTGAGAGAGTTGAATCTCGGGAGTCCAGAAAATCCACGTCCAATATACGTGAGCGCACTTTGACCAAAGAAGAACAAGACGCGTACTCCAATCTCTTGAACGAATACAAGGATGTGTTTGCATGGAACTATGCTGAAATGCCAGGGCTCAGTCCAACAGTTGCAGTTCATCGTCTTGCAATCAAAAAAGGCATTAAACCCAAGAAGCAGGCTCAAAGACGGTTCCGCCCAGAGTTGGTCCCTGAGATTGAAAAAGAAGTTAACAAACTCATTGACGCCGGCTTCATCCGAGAAGTAGAATATCCCACCTGGATTGCTAACATCGTGCCGGTAAGAAAGAAGAACGGACAACTACGTGTATGTGTTGACTTTCGAGATCTCAACGAGGCATGCCCCAAGGATGACTTCCCTTTGCCTGTCACTGAACTCATGATCGATGCAACAACTGGACACGAAGCTCTCTCTTTTATGGATTGCACCGCCGGCTATAATCAAATACGAATGGCGCCAGAAGATCAAGAAGCCACTGCATTTCGCACGCCCAAGGGAATATTCTGCTACAAAGTAATGCCATTCGGTCTCAAGAATGCTGGAGCGACTTATCAACGTGCAATGCAAAAGATCTTTGACGACATGATGCACAAGACGATCGAATGCTATGTGGATGATGTAGTTGTAAAGTCAAGAAATAGAGCTGACCACATCAAAGATCTTCGTTCAGTCTTTAACAGACTTCGAGAATGCAAACTCAAAATGAACCCGCTGAAGTGTGCATTTGGTGTAACTTCGGAAAGTTTTTAGGATTCGTGGTCACACACAGAGGCATCGAGATAGATCAGACAAAGATCAAAGCCATTCAAGAAATGCCTGAACCAAAGAACTTGACAGAGTTACGAGGACTGCAGGGACGACTCGCATACATACGCCGATTCATCTCTAACCTCGCAGGACGTTGTCAACCATTCAGCCACCTCATGAAAAAGGATGCTGCATTTGTCTGGGATGATAAGTGTCGCAATGCATTTGAAGTATAAAGAGATACTTGTCTTCGGCACCAGTACTGGGAGCACCGATTCCTAAAAGCCATTAATCCTTTACATTACGGCACAAGAAAAATCACTGGGGGCAATGTGTGCTCAAGAAAATGAAGAGGGTAAAGAAAGAGCGCTTTACTACTTAAGTCGAACTTTGATTGGAGCTGAACTCAAATACTCTCCTATTGAAAAGATATGTCTTGCATTAGTTTTTGCTGTTCAGAAGTTGAGGCACTA
Source organism: Sedum album (assembly GCA_006409495.1). Taxonomy (NCBI): domain Eukaryota; kingdom Viridiplantae; phylum Streptophyta; class Magnoliopsida; order Saxifragales; family Crassulaceae; genus Sedum; species Sedum album. The sequence goes on from QZGG01000447.1 coordinate 9,938, forward strand.
CATGCAAGCTCATACAGTACGTGTGGTTTCCAAAGCTGACCCCATCAAGTATATACTCTCAAGACCTGTTCTTTCTGGTCGACTTGCAAAATGGGCAGTGCTTCTCAAGCAATATGACTTAGTGTTTGTACCTCAAAAGGCGACAAAGGGTCAAGCCATAGCAGACTTCTTTGCAGATCATCCAGTCCCAGCTGAATGGGAGTTCTCTGCTGATCTTCCAGGTGAAGGAGTGTTTTGCATTGATGTTCTTCCACCATGGCAAATGTATTTTGATGGTGCTGCAAGACGAGATGGGGCAGGAGCAGGAGTCGTCTTTGTGTCACCAGAGCAGCATGTATTGCCTTATTCCTTCACATTAACTCAGCTATGCTCAAACAACGTAGCCGAATATCAAGCTCTCTTGTTAGGACTTCAAATGGCAATCGAGATAGGCATCAACAACATGGATATATATGGAGATTCACAGCTCGTGATCAATCAAGTGCTCAACGACTATGAAGTCAAGAAAGACGATCTTATACCACACCACAAGCATGCAATCCAACTACTCAACACTTTTAACTCCATCCACATCGGACATGTTCCAAGGAGTGCCAACAAGTTGGCTGACGCGCTCGCAAACCTCGCAGCCACTTTGGCACTGGGGGCAGAAGAAACCATGTCCGTGCCAATATGTAATCACTGGGTTGTTACACCATTCACAGAGGATGAGGAGAATGCGAGTCGTCAAATGTAATACATGTCTATGAAGCTGAAAAGGAAGATTGGCGTCAAGACATCATCAACTTCTTGAACCATCAAAAGTTGCCAGACGACCCAAAGCATAAGACGGAAATACGACGACGCGCTCCAAAGTTCATATACTACAAAGGAACTCTCTATCGACGCTCTTTCCTTGGACAATGGTTGAGGTGCCTTGGTGAGGAGGAAGCCTTCGAAGCCATCCAAGAAGCTCATGCAGGTGTGTGTGGTGCTCATCAATCTGGTCCCAAGCTCCATGACCGCATCAAAAGAATGGGCTACTACTGGCCTACTATGGTACAAGACTGCATGGAGTTTGCCAAAAAGTGTGACACTTGTCAATTCAATGCTAACTTCATACATCAACCTCCAGAGCCTTTACATCCCCCGTAGCATCCTGGCCATTCGAAGCATGGGGACTCGATGTAGTAGGACCGATTACGCCAAAAGCATCCAATGGACATGCATACATTCTTGCAGGAACCGATTATTTCTCCAAGTGGGCAGAAGCAGTCACATTGCGGGAAGTTAAAAAGGAAAACGTTGCTGACTTTATAAGGACTCAAATCATCTACCGGTATGGCATTCCAAGACGAATCATAACCGACAATGGCACTCCATTCTTCAACAAGCATATAACTGCTCTATGTGAAAAATTCAAGTTCAAGCAGTATAAGTATCATCCATGTATAACGCCCCTGCAAATGGTTTAGCTGAAGCCTTCAACAAAACATTGTGCAACTTATTGAGGAAGATAGTATCAAAGTCAAAGCGTGATTGGCATGAAAAGATAGGCGAAGCACTTTGGGCATATCGAACTACATGCAAGACATCAACTTTGGCTACCCCGTATGCTTTGGTGTATGGAGTAGAAAGCAGTGCTGCCACTAGAACTTCAAATTCCATCCATGCGCGTCGCCATCCAAGAAGGGCTTACTACCGAAGAAAATGACAAGTTACGCCTTGCAGAGTTGGAAGCTCTTGACGAGAAAGAGGCTGCATGCTCAACAAATTTGCAATGTTATCAAGCGAGACTATCACGAGCATTTAACAAAAAAGTGCGTCCTCGATCTTTCCAAGTTGGTGATTTAGTCTTGGCTGTTAGAAGACCCATCATTACTTCACACAAAACAGGCAGCAAGTTCATGTCAAAATGGGACGGTCCGTATGTCGTGCGAGAAGTGTATACAAATGGTGCATACAAGATTGTGGATCAAGACGGCTTGCGTATTGGCCCTATAAATGGGAAGTTCTTGAAGCGGTACTACTCCTGAAGAATCAAAGCTTGAAACTCCTAAGCAAGAGTATAAACTGCATAAGATGAACTACGTCGACTTGATCTTGCAGATTGTCTTCTATGTCAGTTTGCAAGTACGTAGGCAGCTTGAATAAAAATCTTATTCAAGTGCAGTCCCCTCACAAAAAAAAACAAAAAAAAGTTACTATGCTCCTGGCCCGCAAGAGTTTAAACTGTGAACGGCTAAAAAAAAATACAAGCTGATCAAAGATAAAAGCCCGTCAGTCGAAGCTATCAATCTGCAGTCCAGATCACTTGATCACCAAATAAGCAACAGATCACCAGTCCAGCACAGTCAGCAGCAGCAGCATGTTCAGCGAATGAACAGATCAACGGATATGCATATCAACAGATGAGCAGATCAGCGGATGTGCAGATCGGCAGATAAGCGAAAAGCAGATACAAGATTCAGAAAAGAAGAAGACTGGTCCTAAGGGAATTAAAACAATTTCAGCATTGTCAAGGATCAGTACCTCGCCTCGCTGACACATTCAAACAATGTTCGCATGACTCGGTCCTGAGGGGGCAATTTGTAGGCACTAAAATTTTAATTTAAGTGCTGAAAATTAAAAATAAATAAAATAATTATTTGAATTAATATTCAAATTAATTATTTTATTAAGAAGAATTGGACCGGTCGAACCAGCCAATTGGACCAACCAAACCAGAAGATTGGACCATTCGAACCAGCAAATTGAACCAAATTAAGTTAAGCTTACAGTTCCTGTAATTTCCCAAGCCCACGTCAAAGGATTTATTATAAATCCAAGAGACGTACGCTTGGAAAATGCAAGAGACGTAAGCTTGGAGAGGCAGCATTTATGAGCTTCGAAGAACTCAACAAATTTGGCCATAAATGGCTGAATTTTTCCAATATCCGAGAACCTTTAATGCTGAAAATTGGAGGCTATAAAAGGGGACCTAACCTCACAAAAAAAAGCATCAATCATCAATCATCAAGAATCAAGAAGCAAGAAGGAGAGGAGGAGAAAAGAAAGAAGAAGGAAAGGAGGAGAAAAGAAAAAAAAAAAAGAGGAAGGAGAAGGAGAAAAGAAGAGAAGAGGAACTCGCAAAGAAGAGAAGACAACGCTCTCGACGAGGGATTCCATCTCAAGCAGTCAACAAGTGCTCAACGCGCCGCCTGCAAAGCAAATCAACTCCATCTCAAGCAGTCAACAAGTGCTCAACGCACCGCCTGCAAAGCATCCCCAACACACAAGTGAAAACAAGTCATTGTGACCTTCACTCACTCAAGTCAACCAAGCTTACGCAGACACAAGCATTAACGAAGTAGAATCAGAGGAGCAATAGAGAGTGAACATACAACTTCTGAAAATCAAGTCAAGAAAATATTAGAATTCTTTATTTTGTTCAAAACAAAATATTGAGTCTACAACTACAACAGAGTAATATTTCGCGAATAAAACATAAAAGGATGACGGAAATAAGACAATGATGGATCGTATAAATACGCTCCATCAATCAGTCACTCACTAAATTCATAGCGTCTAGAGTCATGTTAGAATACAAAACTTTCCATAGGTTTAATGCTCCATATCAGAGAGCTTCACATATTTTTTCAATGTCAATTGGATGCTCATTCAACCTAGATTCACTAACCCCACATTTGTAAATTATTTGTATAAAGATTTAATCTTTACTTCGTATAATTTACTATGAGATATCTTCTCCTTGTGGGAGTCTTTTAATTCATTATTTCCTCTTCCAAGAAAAATAAATTTCTTTTGTGAGAAATCATTTGAATAGTCTTGGATCTTTATGATCCCTATATTCATAAGCAATTAAACTCATTTAAATGCCTACTCATGATGGTATTCATCAATTGCTCAATAACGTGGAAAATTAATATGTCATTAACATTTGACAAATTATTTATTCCAATCATTGAAACTCAAAGTTCAATGTAATTAAGTATTTACTTAATTCATTTTGAGTATTCATCTTTATCAATAAAATTGATATTAAATGATTCATTATTTTCTTCAGACATCACACATTTTCTATTGCTATCTTTTTGACCTAGGAGAATTTGCACTTATCATCTCACTAATAATGCATCTCTAAGTTCACTAATACATGACTTTGATGTGAACATCACCATCAATTTCTATGACAACACGTTGTCATATAATATTCTAAGTTGACTTTCAACTTATAAATAGCATTCATCTCCCATTAAAGACAGAATCAAATTTAATTCTGTACTTTAATCAGTTACAAAATTATTTGATATTCCTCCTTAACGACATGTGAATCTAATATCATACCTTATTTTGAAATAATTTCACCATATCATAACTCTTCCTTCATAAGAAAGAATATATGATTACACCTGATCAAATACAACTTTAAATTTGTACCTTTAATCCATCAAATTTGCATAATCAATTCAAATAATAAATCCATCTGATGTGCACTCATGCCACAATCTGCCTTGACTTATTAGAATGATTCTTTCATCTCAAGTAGAGCACTAAGAATAATCACTTCATTGATTCATCCTTAATCTCTTTTTTTAAGATCATTAACCACTTTCAAATTGTCCATGACACATTTCATTGAGAATATCTCCATTTGTACTTGAATTCTTTCCAAGAATCATACAAATGTAATACATGTTAAAATATTTATATTCAAAACCTTGTATTCAAATTCTCCATTAATCAATGTCATTACTATTCATTAACATCTATTCAAATCCGAATTTCAACAGTTGTGGATAGACTTCAATACACATTCAAAATCATATTTGAATATCCGTTAATTATAACAATTAACTTTCATTTAAAATGGATTTGAATAGTCATATTCATTATTGTCAACCATAACACATTCAATTATTGATTTTGAATCTCATCATTAACCTAACCATTATAGGTCAATAAATAACTATTCAAATTCATAATGAATAATTATATTTGTTGATATATTGACTACTCATCAAATTTACAATTGAATAGTTATTTGATTCACACTTAATCAAATAATCAACTAAACAATTGAATACACATTTGATTCTCCAAAGTCAATGTGACATCTTAATCACCAATAATGTCACAAGAAAATGAATTATCACATTTTCATCACACTTTCTTGTATAATTTATTCTTATACATTTATCACATTTGATTCTCAATTTCCATCTTCAATATGAAAATTATCATCATCAAATATTTTGCTTTCAACCATATTAGGAGTTACAATATAATTGGTACTTTATGTTGACATCAATTTTCAATTTTCATAGCAAACTATGGAATAATACTTTTCCTTTCACTATGAAAGAGTAATTTTGTCAACATCCACTCTGGATCACATATGTTTTGCAAAAGCTTGATCCATTCAACTTGTTTCTAACCAATTTTGGTAGGTTCATATCAACACAGATTTAAACCATCAAATTTGTACAAAATCACATGAATTTTGAATAAAGATCCAAATTCATTCATAATTGTGATGTGTACTTATACACTGATCACATGGAACCGGATTCACATGTCTATTCCAACGGTCAACACCATCACTTAGATGTTTCTCAAGACATCTTACAACAAGCACATCTATATGATGCGTAGCTTGAGTGTCCATTTTCCTTCTTATCCAATTATTGAATACAATCGGAATCAACCAAACATCGATCATTACATGATCAAATCTCATACTTCTATTATTTTCATTTGAAATATAAATGATTGAAATTAAATCAAGCCTCTTCCCATAATGCATGATCTAATTAGATATAGCCAAACGCATCATGCATTCCTAAAGACTTTATCTCTAGTGTTTTTGTTGTCTTGACAGTTGTAGCATCAACCGTCACAAATCTGTATGTTATTTGTAACTTCAAAAGTGAAACCTGCAAGAAACCTGCCTACAGAAGATCGAACATTGATCGGGCCGAATCGGGTTTTTTCGAGATCTTTTTGGTTTTCCAAAACTAAATAAATTTATTTTGAATATTTATATCATTTCAAAATATTTTTAATATTCCATTATGCAAATAATTATTAAAATAATTTATCTCTTCTTTATAAAGACGAGATATTGAGTTGATAGTTATTCTTAAAGCCTTAATTTAAACGCCTAAAATATCGTTTATATATCTAATATTTTTCATGTACTTATACATTAAACACATGCCTCTATTTTGTTTTATATATTATTTTTTTTAAATAAAAATATTCAAGCATGTACCAAATGTAATTAATATTTCAAATTTAGTTTTTATTATATTCATAGTTTTTATTTATGCTATAATTAGAGTTGAATTTAATCTACATATTTTAGTGTATGTTGTCATAGTCAATATCAAATAATATTAAAATAATATGAATTCGACATTAATATTCATAAATCGTATAGTTTATATGAATGAGTTTTTTCGGGGTGGGGCCCGTGCCCCCAATGAATTGTTTTTAATATACAAGTAGATTTATGTGTTATTAGTCTGATTGCTCATAATATAAATATATAATGCATTCAAATTCAGTTTGTAGCTACTTGAAGAAATCATTAGACTATTGTATTGTGAGAGCGTTCAAGTACATCCATATTTGTAAATTAAATCACACCTTAACCGTCCATCACATCCACTAGTTTATCAATTGGATGAGACGTGTCTACCTTTTGAGGTAGTGAGTAACACTAAATGCAAGTGGATTAGTGGTTGTCACGTGACACCAAATTGATAAAATACTACATGAAATGGACCTATAAATGTAGTCTTACGAATATAAATTAAGAATATGTATATAGTTGAACACTATTCATCGTATTGTATATTCTATAGGCAGTTTGAAGAAATTTCACACGAAATCTTGTTTCATCATTTAGTTTTATTGCTTGTAATTGAAATATTTTTAATTATTTGAAAACTTGAGAAATGAAATCTTTCATTTAAATTAAATTAAGATTTTTAAGGATGCTCTCACACATTGCAGTTCTAAAATTTAGTATCATTTTGATGTCAACAAGTAATGAGTATTTGAAATAAAATGTCACATAAGTTTTATATACAATCTTTTACCGTTGTATTTTGATGCATAGCTTTTAAATTATTGAAAATTTATGAAGTCTTTAAATGCCATTTGAAAAATATTAGACTATTTTATGAATTTTTTTGATAGCCCCAATAGAATCTTTTATTTGATTGTCATGAACCTTAATGTGTTATTTCATGAACAAAAATATTCATATCGATAAATTATGCTTCACGAACCTTAATGTGTTATTTAATGAACAAAAATATTCAAGTCATTTTGAAATGATATATTATGTTTCACGAATATTAATGTGTTATTTTATGAATCAAAATATTCATGACACATGGTTCATGAAATATTGTATTATGATTCACGGAACTTAAATATTATTTTATAAAACAAAATATTCATTTATATATTTCATTAAATGATTTACCATAGTTTCAAAAACCTTAATGTGTGACTTTAAGAACAAAAATATGTGAACTATAACGATGAACAATCTGCCAATTATTATATTTTCAAAATCATAGAGATTATTTTAAAATAAATAAATTATGTCATTTAATGAAAATTCAAGTAAAGTATATTTTACAACTGATCTTTTATTCTTTTCAGATTTGGGATACGATCCAAGTGATCTTTTATAACTGAAAATCCAAGTGAAGTTATATATTTTAAATCAATTTTATAGGTTGAATACGATTTGATTTCTTCAATTTTCATCTAACGAAATTTTATAATTTATTTATTTTCACTAGCCAGACACACTTCATCTGCATGTCCATACAGACATTCATTCATGTTATAAACTTGGTATTAACCAAACAGGTTCGGTTCCTTTGCGATCCTCCTGCAAACCTGCATTTTGTATTTTCGATCATCTGCATTTTTATTCAACTATATACACATTCGAGTCTGCATTTTTGCAACCGCTAAAAGACAAAAAGTCGTGCACTAAACGACAAAACTTAAAAAGTGTAAGATTTGAACCCGTTGGATCAATTCGATCCAACGTTCTCGTAAGAGGATCGCAGGGTAGGTGAGGGGTCGTCGTAATTGAACCCTTTCCTTAACCAAACATATTGATGTGAAACAGGACAGGGCTAGAGCATTGATGTCCAAGAGTAGTTTATGGAAGATGTTATCTTTTCTTTAATTTGTAGGTCAAATAGAAATGCCCTACGAAACAAACGCTTGGTTCTATTGACGTTACATGAAACCCTGCAGAAGTGCTGTGATCGAACTTCATAAACAATGCTGACTTCAAGGATTTCAGTTTCAAAGTTGAACTTGGAAATACAAAAACAGACAAAAAAAGTCTCCAAACCAGTTTGATTATTCCCACCATCCCCAACAGTATGAATTAAATGTATATGCATAATACCTTTATTAAATCTGTGAAAATAGAAAAAAATGCAAAAATAAAAGATTAATGCGCAAGTAGTGAACCTGATCCACCCACAATTTGTCAGCATTTGTTCTTCGGATTGACTTCAAGTTTCAACCCTGATTAGATTGTTAACGTGATCGTATCATTTCTTAGGTGCGAATCTTCCCTTGATCTTTTTCACTTGCTTGGTCCCAATCTGAAAAGCCTTGGTCAAAACATCATCTGGCACAGCTGGTGTTGCAGCAAAGAGTGTGGTAGCCAGTGACTGTGTCCCAGGCAATTGGCTGTTAAACGCGGAAATGACAGAAGCCGGACCATTCCCATTGTTCTTCTGGAAATGAACCAGTCCTTTTGGAAACACGAAGATATCACCCTTCTTCAAGCTCTTGGAAAAGAGCTGGTTGGCAGTCGTGATAAATCCCACATCCAATTCTCCTTCAAGGACAAACACTACTTCAGTTGCACGAGGGTGGGTGTGGGGCGGGTTAAGTCCTCCAGCAGCATAGTCAATTCGGGAAAGGGATACACCAAGGGTGTTGAGTCCCGGTATTTTTTGGACATTGGCTCCAGTGACAAGTGAGCCAAAAGTATTGTTAGTGACCCCTGGGTTAGCTAAGCCACCGAAGAAAAAGTCATCGGCGGATATATTTGATTTGCAGGGGTAACCATTCAATTTCACACCTACATAACCACATACACCAATCAAAAATACATCAGTCTTTCTCTAAATAAATAGAGGCAGCTAAAAATCGAATAATTTTGTCGCACAAAACTCCATTTATACGAATAAAAGCAAGACTAACCGGATAGTGCGATTCAAGGAATGAATTGATATTCAATGGAAGCACGAGAATGTTATGCAAAAATGAAATACTCTAAAACTAATTTAACATAAAAAGTGAAAGGGAATACAATTTCAATTAGCGCAATCAGAAACAGCATCAGAAATGACAATCCAAAACCAAATCGAAATCAGTACATTCTAAACAATAAATAAAAATGGTATGAAATCGGAACCTGAGGCGAGATCGGCGACGCAGACGTCCTGGAGGAGGTCATTATCAGCTAAAACTGTGAGGGAGGCGGAGAAGAGGAGGGCGGCGAAAAAGAGAGAGGAAGGGAGCGAGGGAGACATGGCCGGAAAAGGAGGATGCGAAGCCGGATTATTGTTGGGCGTGAGATGTGCTGCTGCTGCTGCCTCGTTTTTAAGGGAGCGAGATGAGGCCACAGATTTGGTTAATCATCACCTAAAAATTAAAAAGAGAGTAACGTTTGGTAAGGACTAACTGTTGAAAAGATTAGAATTTAATTCATTCTTATATTTTAATGTAAAACTCGTGTTCCAAATATTCACCAAACTTTGATACACACAACATCAAAAGAATGAATTTGATAAATTGCTATCATCAATCCCCAATTTGACTCAAAAGTCAATTTATAGTTTATGTTTCATGATCCAATATATACTTTGCAGTTACCATCCAACTATTCGATGTGTGATTATTTTGCTAGTTGACATTCTTTATTATTGAACAGAATTGACTCATCAATCCATTCAGACGGATGAAATGTCCGCAATAGTAATGACTCCAACGGTTGATTATCCAGTTTAGGCAACACTTCTTAAATGACAAACCATTACTGTTTTCAGGTATATGTCAAAATAAAATAGATGTGAAGGTAATTTATGAAAATTCAAAAATTAAATACATTTATGTCCTCGACCATTACTACATATAGGGAGAGGCATATTGTTCTTATCGTATTGGTATCCGGTAAGCATCAATGATCAGTGCATTTGAAAAATTTCAACTAAAAATTCATATGTTTGGGAAAATTTTATAGTTGGTAAGTCATGTGTGCGAGTTTCATTTTTACAATTTTTATTATTATGAATTTGCTTGCAATTTTATTCATTCAAGTAAATGTGTTAGTATTTTATTCATGATGTTTTTGAGTATTTGTCTGGTAGCTTGGAAGGAACAGTTTGTACAGTTTTCTTTAATTTTCTTTCATCTTTCATGAACAACCAAACTTACCTACTTATTTTGTACATTTTCGCCCAAACCATTCAAGTTTACACCAACTGAGTGAGTACATAAAACATGTGATAACTTAATTTATATTTACGGAAATTTTCTTCATGAGTATTGTAGTTTTTCTTCGACCCCAATGACTGGAAATTTAATTATTTACACTTTTGACTTTACACTAAAAATTCGTAAAGGTACTTTGTCGAATGTTGTATCAAATTTATCCAACGATCGACTAAGGGTTGCAGGATCGCAATTCCCAGGGATTGTAGTGGATTTCAAATCAAACCAATTCCCGTTTTTCAATGTTTGTACTTGTTTTGTTTTATCTTGGAGGGTCAAGAAAGATAGGATATTGCTCTACTTGTACTTGGATCGTGACTTGAGACATTTGAGATGGTTTGTCGATGGCCGTTTCTGAAGCAGTTGACTTCATTTTGGTCGCATTCGTTTAGGCAGTGCAAGTGTGCAAACAACTCTCGTGGGCGCATGTGTTCATTTAATGTAACTACAACTACAAAGTTTGAAAATTCATAAACTACCAACATTGCTAGTTGTTTTTTGTTCTTTTTACGGTCAGATGTACAAATTCCATGCTATAAAATTAGCCATATGGGATGTGGCTTAATACCTAAGTCTCATAATCATGAACATGAACTGAATACTTAATTACAGAGTTGAGTTGCAATCGAAAAAAGATAAAAGTTAAGTCGTTTTCGTGACATGGCAATCAACTAAATTTGGTATACATTTTGATTTTTACTATTTTAATAGTATTTTGTTGCACAGTTAAGTCTGTGTGCACAAACAATATATTTACGATAATTTAATTAGCTATATTTCAGCTAAGTAATATTTAATGTAGTAATTATGAAATTGTACAGAAGTATTTTAGGGAACCGTAATGTGGCTTCAAAAATATAACTGATAATAGGAAGGAAGGTCTATGCTTTATATATAGTAGGGATAAATATCATTTCAATTTTTTTGTTTGAGTAAACGTCGCGGAATTGAAGGGTCAAGGAGTGCACAGAAATTCAATGTTCCCTTGTGATCTGGTGGATATCTTTCTTTTACCTACTCCAAGTTTTGTTTCAACATTTTGACACCCAAGTGCAGACTGCATCAGTTCATAGTTTGTTGCTCGATATTACTCTACCCCAATTCAGAGCCAATCAAAATAAAAGAAAAAAGTCACAAATTCAAGCTTCTTTCACAAAAAGTAACTATTTTACCAACGACAATTTAGTTTAGGACTTGCTACCTAATATAATAAGCGACAATCTTTCTGCTGCTTTATTTATTTCACTTCAATGTTAAGTAAAAGGGGAACCTTAGAGTAGATGAGAGTGTTCTAGTATGCTCCTTTATTGGGTCCAAAAATTGACAGGCTAGATCCGGCAAAAAGAATGGACGGTTGGTAAGCGGATGGATGAAAAAGAAATGGATGGTAAACGGATGGATGGTAAATGGATGGATGGTAAACGGATGAAATTCGTTTAATCTGTTTAACATACATGGATTAAATGGATAGATGATAAACGAATGTGGATAAATGGATGATAAATGTATTGTAAATAGATGGTTAATGGATTGTAAACGGATTGTGATCCACCGTTTCATCCACTTATTAAACGGATAAGAATAACTTTATCCATTTAACTAAATGGATTGTGATCCACCGTTTCATACACTCACATTGTTTCTTAGTTTTCATTTTAAAATAAGCTTTCATTTGAACCTTTTCCTAATATACCATTTTAAATCATTTGGTACAAATATTTTGGTTCATGAAATAGCACATTAATGTTCATAAACCACAGTGCAATCTATAATGAAACATATGATACGTATATTTTGGTTTATGAACTATAACACCCCATTTTATGAGCCATTAGATATGAATATTTTGGTTTTTAAAGTAACACATTAATGTTCATGAATCAAAATGTATTCTTTGATTAACCATATAATATAAATACTTTTGTTCATAAAATAACGAATGGTTCATGAACCATTGTACAACATTTCATAAATCATATGATATGAATATTTTGGTTAATGAAATAACAGACATAGCACACCATTTCATGAACGACATGATTAATATATTTTTCATCATCTAATATGATTTTTTCATCATATTATATATTTCCCCTAAATTAAGGGGTGGATAAGAATTTTAGTACGTGTATTATTATAAAATTAAATATTATTTAATAGGAAGATGTTCAAGTGAATTAACATCATTTTTGTAAGACGTGATCATGACCGTTGATCTACGTCAATCCAAGGTTAATGCTAATACTCGGCTTACTCAACTGCCCTGCAATTTATGCATGTTAATCTTTAAATTTGTTTGGAATTCGAATAAACCACAACCGTCAAAATTTAAAGAATAACGATTGCGATAATGTTTTACCATCTTACATAAACCTATTGTCCCTTAAGATTTCAACCCTCATTTAATATAATATTTTGGGTTAATTTCAAAACGACGCCCTGGACTTTCATCATATTTCATTACAAGTATCGGACTATCTCAATTTTCAAATTAAGGTCTGAACTATCTCAATTTTCAAATTAAGGTCTGAACTATCTCAATTTTCAAATTAAGGTCTGAACTATCTCAATTTTCAAATTAAAGTCTAAACTATCTCAATTATCAATTTAAACATAAACTGTGTCAATTTTAAGTTAAGAAATATATTTTAGGTACAACTATCAATATAATGAAAGAATTTAATAATATAGAATAAATTATAATCAAATAGAGGGTTGGACTATCTCAAGTTTCAATTTAAAGATCGGACAACACATATTCAGTTAAAGAATTGGATAATCTCAATTTTCAATTCAAAGACCCTACTATTTTAATTTTTAATTCATGATTTTTGGGGAAAAATTCAAAATATTTATAATATATAGTCTAGACTACCTCTAAGGAGTGCACACTATTTATCTTCAATTAGTCAAATAAGTATTAAGATCAAAAGGGACGTCTTGTTTTTATGAGACAAACAACTAATCTTAACAATTGATTTGATTAATCTAATAATTGAGATTTAATTTATTTAAAATTAAATTGGATGATTGAATTTGCAAAAATATAAGGCGGTTGAATTCGATGAATATTTTGAGTCGAAGATATGTGTCGTTCTTGATCTTTTTCGAGTCAAATAAATATAACTAAAAGAGTAAGTATCAGGTGAAAAGCACCTTTTGGTTATAAAATATAAAGAGATCTCCACCGTTAAATATTCAGATCGGACGGCTATTAATTTGAGAGTCTATATATAATTAATTGAAACACTAAAGACGAGATTTTGATTTCAAAAACTCAGTAAAGGTAGATTAGTCCACAAAAACCCAAAAATCAAGCAGTTTTGATTTTTTTTTCTTCCGTAAATCACTCTCCCCGTATAATCCTCATTTCCGATTTTAAGCTTTCGATTTGCATATCAAAGAACACGGCCGTAGTTGCTGATGCCCCCGAATTCGAGGTACATCGTCTAGAAGCTCCAAATCTAATTTGTTTTGTAGATCTGAAACCCTAATTGAGTCAGTTGTCTCAAGTAGTGGACATATATTACGGTGTCGGGTACATGATTTGAGTGTGGTTTACTAACCTAATGTGTTCGCAGGTCCGCGAAAATTCCCAGCATGACTCCACGAAGATTTGGAAAAAATATGGTAATCCACTTACTCTTAACGTTTGTGGTCCGTGTTTCATTAAGTATGTTAGATTCATGAATCATAGTAGTGTAATTCATGTATCATGTATGTAGACATACAAGGTATCACATTTTAGTTGATACACTATTCAGTAAATAACCCCTGTGATTCATGAATCATGTTGAAGCAAATCATGAATCATATACGAAATTGTGTGTGAGATCATCCTTATTTATATTTTGTTTATATGTGAACTATTTGTACATGTCTGTTGTAATTGGTTCTTATTGTGTTATTGACGAGCACATCGTTGAGTGCTGCAAATTTGTCCCGACTCTCCTACTAGTATAGTATTGGCAAGCTGGGGTCGAATCCACAGGGAATGGTGAGAAGTCGTCTTTCGATCTACAATCTAAAATTGGGGTTTGTGAGTATGAGCAAGTAAAAGAAAAGAAAACAGTTGCGCAAGTGGAACTGGCGCACAATCAGGAAGCAGTCACGAAAGATGTAAATAAATATAAAAGAGATGAGCTCGGTTCAGATTCTTCACTCTGAATTTCCATGTTTATCATTGGTTACTAAAGATACATGATATGATGTTCACATAGGTTAAGGTCCTGTCAAAGCTTAATAACCTACCTACACATACATTCCGGTCAAAGTCCGTATGATATTATTACTCAATCTAGTCTAGTCAACCACGAATCCGGTCAAGGTAGCTATCGACTATTCTAGTGTTACTCCTATCATTCACAGTCACGTACTTCTGATAGTTTAACTATAGATAAAAGATTCTACAACTAAGTCTGCGGTGCAAGGCTTCGCTTAATTGTCTAACCTAATTATCATGCAATTGAGCTTGGAATAATAATACCAAACTTATCACGCAATTTAAGAATAAAACCTTGAAACATGTAATTCATAGATTTGAATCCAAACCGAATTCAGTGAGTTAGCTACTCATACTAAATGTATACATCTCAAGAATAAATATTGAACAACTAAAGTGACAAGCAAATCTGAGTGACGCGTCTTCTCGCTCGCATCTGCAGCTCGCGCGCACAGCTCTCGCAGCTAGGTCTGGATTCCACTTCTCTCTATTCACGCAGCTGATCGCCTATATATCGCATGTTTGTGATTTTCTTGAAGCTTTGTATTTATACACTTGCCTCCTAGGGTTTCCACGAATAATTAGGCAAGAAAATCTGTAGGAAATCATCTTTATCTCTAAAAATCAGCTTTGGGAATATCTTGATCTCCAAAAACCGAATTTTGAAATATTCTTTGCGCGTGATGACATCATCGCTCTGGATATTTCGCTGATTGCTGACGTCATCGTGTTGCTCTGCTATGCGCGACCCATACTCGCGCGCCACACTGCTCGCGCGCTCATTGTCCTTTGGCCCTTTGTCACTTTGTTGTCTTTTGTTCCGAGATTCAGCCTTCTTGTTGCACTTTTGTTCTAACTCTTCTAATCAACCTGAGATACAAAACTACACCAAAAGCGTAATTTTATACTGAATATGTTAGAATTATAAGCAGTGTAAAGGACCTAAAACAGCATACAAAAGTGCTATATCAAATCCCCCACACTTACTCTTGTTCGTCCCTGAACAATCCGGCTTCCTTACCTCTTGTGTAATACACGCGTGATTACTGGACTTACTGCACCACATGTCTGCGCCACTCACATATTCTGCGCAACTGTGACTATACAACACAAAACTGATTTAAGTAATTAATTCAAACTTTGTGTTACCTCTCTTGTGGAATGCATACCAATTCGGATGATTGGGAGATAGTCCTGTTTAAGCACCGGTCACCGAATTCTTCTTGATTTGCAATTGTATGGTTATTCGTGTCCACTTACTCTGGTACGTGATCGATTCGCGTTTTTAGGGTTTTTGAGCTTTACGTCTTTGACGCTTCACTTTTTTGTTTCTCGGATAGTTTGATACACACTTTGTTGCACGATTTCTTCTTTTCATTATTTCGGCCTTTTGAGCTTTAACTTTTGAATTGAATACTTTCTGGTGCGGATCATAATTTTTCCCTAGAACGGTTTCCAATCATGGCCTTCGAATAGCAGCTATGGAACCATGCCCCGCTCTCGCTTCTGACCAGTCGCGCGCAAGTCAGGTCACGCGTTTGCAACCGCGCTCCCCTTCCTGAGCAACTAACTTCTATGAAGACGGTCTGTTTTCCCGTCTCGTCATGCCATTAGGGTTTCGCCTTCGGCACTTGCGTGACCGAAGCTTGCTCTTTTTCCTTCGACCGCGAAGTACCAACCTCCACGACCACTCATAACCATACAACCGCTCGTCAAGTTTGGTTCGGTTGACTGCTTCTCTAGGACGTTTCTATCAGCTCGACATCCCTCTTTATTCCACTCAAGAGAACACAAAAATCGAAAAAATTATCAAAAAATCAGAATATGTCGTATATACACAAATTTATGCAGGTGCGTGAGTAACGCACACAGGTCGCGCACGCCACTATATCTCGCGCACAATTACCTCTTGAGATGTTACATTCAGTTAGTCTCAACTAAAAAAATGAAAAAACTAAACTAAACTACTCCTAAGATAGATGTACTACCCCCCCACACTTAAACAAAAACGTGTCCCCACGTTATGCGCAAGTAGTAAAGAAGGCAGTCGTATGCATGCAAACATTTAAATGGGTTACCTCCCACAAATGCCTTTGTTTAACGTCGTTGGCTCGACTGTACCTTGTTTGTTCATTGCCCTGATATTCCTTTAATGTCCAACCGATTTAATGCGCGGGTCCTGTTGCGCGACTTCCTGTGTGCGCGGGTAACTGTACGCGCCTACTGAATTCGGGACAGGGGCCTCTAGCTCACCTGGTGTCGACAGATCGAACTCTTGTGCGGGTGGAATTGGGCCAGAAAGATACTGCTTAATTCGCTGACCGTTCACCTTGAAGCGGTGATGATCATTCTCATCTTCGAGTTCAACGGCGCGCAAAGAGCTTTGTAACAGTGAACGGCCCGGTCCACCTGCTACGCAATTTTCCTGACATGATCTTTAGATGAGATGAGAATAACAAAACTTTATCACCAATGTTGAAAGAACGGCGCAAAATTAACTTATCGTGATATAGTTTTGTGCGCAATTTGTAGTCGCGCGTGCTGTGATATGCGTCTGCGCGCAGCTCATCTAACTCGTTCAAATCCAACATCCTTTCTCGCCCTGCACTATCCAGATCCAAATTGCATGTACGCAATGCCCAGTAGGCCTTGTGCTCTAATTCCACCGGAAGATGACATGCTTTTCCATAAACCAATCGGAATGGGGAGGTGCCAATTGGTGTCTTGAAGGCTGTCCTATATGCCCATAGTGCGTCATCTAATCGGAGGCTCCAGTCTTTGTGTGTTGGCTTTACCATCTTCTCAAGTATCCGCTTGATTCTCTGTTGGAGATCTCGGCCTGACCGTTTGTTTGTGGATGATAAGCCGTGGATGTTCTATGCTGGACCCCGTAGTGTTTGAGTACCTGTGCCACCATTTTGTTACGAAAGTGAGTTCCCTGGTCACTGATTAGTGCCTTAGGTACACCGTAACAATAAAAAACGTTAGTGCGCAAAAAATCAGTAGCCGTTTTAGCGTCATCCTTTCTTGTAGCCTTAGCCTCAACCCATTTGGACACGTAATCTACAGCTACTAGAATGTACTCAAACCCGAATGAAGGAGGGAAAGGTCCCATGAAGTGAATCCCCCATAAATCGAACACCTCATCTATCATGATAGGCATCTGAGGCATTTCATTGCGCGCTGATATATTACCCGCGCGCTGACATCTATCGCAACTCTTGCAATGTGCATATGAGTCCCTAAACAAATGCGGCCAATAAAATCCTGAATCTAAATTTTTCCTACTGGTTCGTTTAGGGCCAAAATGTCCACCGCATGCATGTTAATGATAGAAGGCTAAGACTGATTCTATTTCATGGTCTAGGATGCAACATCTAAGTATCTGGTCGGGACCTATTCTAAACAAGTACGGATCATCCCATAAGTACATTCGAGCATCATGTTTTAATCGTAACCTTTGTGGTTTATTAAAAGATGGGGGAAACGTACCAGTGACCAGGTAGTTCACAATGTGAGCATACCACGGTACCTTACCCTGTAGCAGTGTTTTTAAAGCCGAACCGATCCGTGACCCGGCGAGGTAGTTGGGTCACTGGGTTAATGGGTCAACCGGGTCGACCCGAGGGTCAATGCATATTATGATGTAATTATATTTAAATAGATTATGAATTTAAAATAATTTAAAATATGATATATTTATTAATAAAAATACTATATATTGTGTTTACTTATTTTTGTCAAGCATATAAGTCATAACTTATTAGGTTAAATATGAGATTGTAATGAAAAAAGTCAAAATATATATTTTTTTCTTTATTTAAATTATTAAAACTTTACTTTTTTTATAAAATTGGGTCAACCACGGGGTCACCCGGTCCGGGTCACCGGGTCAACCGGCCGGGTCACCGGTTCTTGACCGGGTTTGACCGGGTTTAATGCATAAACGGGTCAACATGTGAACCGACCCGGTTAGACCACCGGGTCCTGGTCAACCCGGGGTAACCCGCCGGGTCGGGTTTTAAAACACTGCCCTGTAGTGTCATTATGTGCTCGTCCGAAAAGGTTTCCGTGATAATTCCTTGATCCCCTTCTTTGACTATACGACTCAGGTGGTCTGCTACGGTGTTGTCTGGTCCCTTTTTGTCCTTGATTTCTATGTCAAATTCCTGTAAAAGTAATAACCAACGCATGAGTCTCGGTTTAGTTTCCTTTTTAGACATCAAATACCTCAGTGCCGCGTGATCTGTGAATAAGATGACTTTGGCCCCTAATACATATGCACGGAATTTTTCTAGGGCAAAGACAATGGCTAGCAGCTCCTTCTGGGGGGTCGTGTAATTCCGCTGCGCGGGGTCCAGTGTGGGCGATGCATAGTAGATAGCGTGAGGTTTCTTGTCTTTGCACTGACCAAGTACTGCACCAACAGCATAGTCGCTCGCGTCACACATTAACTTGAATGGCAAGTTCCAACCTGCCGCCTGTAGTACTGGCGCGCTAGTCAGTGCGTGTTTCAATGCGTCAAACACTGCGCGACAAGCATCTGTAAAATCAAACATCACATCCTTTTGCAGGAGGTTAGATAACGGAGTCGATATTTAGAAAAGTCCTAAATGAAATGTCTATAAAATCCAGCGTGCCCTAAAAAAGATTTAATCTCTCTAACATTAGTAGGGTACGGCAAACTAGCAATAAGATCGATTTTTGCTTTATCCACCTTTAATCCTTCCCTTGAGACAATATGGCCGAGCACCACTCCATGCGTGACCATGAAGTGACACTTTTCATAATTAAGGACTAGGTTTTTAGACATGCAACGTTTCAAGAGCTTATCTAAATTATCTAAACACATGTCAAACGTGTCACTATGCACCGTAAAATCATCCATAAATACCTCATTGCATGATCCCAACATGTCCGAGAATATACTCATTACTAACCTCTGGAACGTACCTGACATGCGCCGGAAGGCAAACGTACCGAAAGCACATGTGAATGTTGTCTTTTCTTGGTCCTCCGCAGCTATGGGAATTTGATTATACCCTGAAAATCCATCTAAGAAACCTAGTCCATACAGGGAATGGTGAGAAGTCGTCTTTCGATCTACAATCTAAAATTGGGGTTTGTGAGTATGAGCAAGTAAAAGAAAAGAAAACAGTTGCGCAAGTGGAACTGGCGCACAATCAGGAAGCAGTCACGAAAGATGTAAATAAATATAAAAGAGATGAGCTCGGTTCAGATTCTTCACTCTGAATTTCCATGTTTATCATTGGTTACTAAAGATACATGATATGATGTTCACATAGGTTAAGGTCCTGTCAAAGCTTAATAACCTACCTACACATACATTCCGGTCAAAGTCCGTATGATATTATTACTCAATCTAGTCTAGTCAACCACGAATCCGGTCAAGGTAGCTATCGACTATTCTAGTGTTACTCCTATCATTCACAGTCACGTACTTCTGATAGTTTAACTATAGATAAAAGATTCTACAACTAAGTCTGCGGTGCAAGGCTTCGCTTAATTGTCTAACCTAATTATCATGCAATTGAGCTTGGAATAATAATACCAAACTTATCACGCAATTTAAGAATAAAACCTTGAAACATGTAATTCATAGATTTGAATCCAAACCGAATTCAGTGAGTTAGCTACTCATACTAAATGTATACATCTCAAGAATAAATATTGAACAACTAAAGTGACAAGCAAATCTGAGTGACGCATCTTCTCGCTCGCATCTGCAGCTCGCGCGCACAGCTCTCGCAGCTAGGTCTGGATTCCACTTCTCTCTATTCACGCAGCTGATCGCCTATATATCGCATGTTTGTGATTTTCTTGAAGCTTTGTATTTATACACTTGCCTCCTAGGGTTTCCACGAATAATTAGGCAAGAAAATCTGTAGGAAATCATCTTTATCTCTAAAAATCAGCTTTGGGAATATCTTGATCTCCAAAAACCGAATTTTGAAATATTCTTTGCGCGTGATGACATCATCGCTCTGGATATTTCGCTGATTGCTGACGTCATCGTGTTGCTCTGCTATGCGCGACCCATACTCGCGCGCCACACTGCTCGCGCGCTCATTGTCCTTTGGCCCTTTGTCACTTTGTTGTCTTTTGTTCCGAGATTCAGCCTTCTTGTTGCACTTTTGTTCTAACTCTTCTAATCAACCTGAGATACAAAACTACACCAAAAGCGTAATTTTATACTGAATATGTTAGAATTATAAGCAGTGTAAAGGACCTAAAACAGCATACAAAAGTGCTATATCAAATCCCCCACACTTACTCTTGTTCGTCCTGAACAATCCGGCTTCCTTACCTCTTGTGTAATACACGCGTGATTACTGGACTTACTGCACCACATGTCTGCGCCACTCACATATCCTGCGCAACTGTGACTATACAACACAAAACTGATTTAAGTAATTAATTCAAACTTTGTGTTACCTCTCTTGTGGAATGCATACCAATTCGGATGATTGGGAGATAGTCCTGTTTAAGCACCGGTCACCGAATTCTTCTTGATTTGCAATTGTATGGTTATTCGTGTCCACTTACTCTGGTACGTGATCGATTCGCGTTTTAGGGTTTTTGAGCTTTACGTCTTTGACGCTTCACTTTTTTGTTTCTCGGATAGTTTGATACACACTTTGTTGCACGATTTCTTCTTTTCATTATTTCGGCCTTTTGAGCTTTAACTTTTGAATTGAATACTTTCTGGTGCGGATCATAATTTTTCCCTAGAACGGTTTCCAATCATGGCCTTCGAATAGCAGCTATGGAACCATGCCCCGCTCTCGCTTCTGACCAGTCGCGCGCAAGTCAGGTCACGCGTTTGCAACCGCGCTCCCCTTCCTGAGCAACTAACTTCTATGAAGACGGTCTGTTTTCCCGTCTCGTCATGCCATTAGGGTTTCGCCTTCGGCACTTGCGTGACCGAAGCTTGCTCTTTTTCCTTCGACCGCGAAGTACCAACCTCCACGACCACTCATAACCATACAACCGCTCGTCAAGTTTGGTTCGGTTGACTGCTTCTCTAGGACGTTTCTATCAGCTCGACATCCCTCTTTATTCCACTCAAGAGAACACAAAAATCGAAAAAATTATCAAAAAATCAGAATATGTCGTATATACACAAATTTATGCAGGTGCGTGAGTAACGCACACAGGTCGCGCACGCCACTATATCTCGCGCACAATTACCTCTTGAGATGTTACATTCAGTTAGTCTCAACTAAAAAAATGAAAAAACTAAACTAAACTACTCCTAAGATAGATGTACTACCCCCCCACACTTAAACAAAAACGTGTCCCCACGTTATGCGCAAGTAGTAAAGAAGGCAGTCGTATGCATGCAAACATTTAAATGGGTTACCTCCCACAAATGCCTTTGTTTAACGTCGTTGGCTCGACTGTACCTTGTTTGTTCATTGCCCTGATATTCCTTTAATGTCCAACCGATTTAATGCGCGGGTCCTGTTGCGCGACTTCCTGTGTGCGCGGGTAACTGTACGCGCCTACTGAATTCGGGACAGGGGCCTCTAGCTCACCTGGTGTCGACAGATCGAACTCTTGTGCGGGTGGAATTGGGCCAGAAAGATACTGCTTAATTCGCTGACCGTTCACCTTGAAGCGGTGATGATCATTCTCATCTTCGAGTTCAACGGCGCGCAAAGAGCTTTGTAACAGTGAACGGCCCGGTCCACCTGCTACGCAATTTTCCTGACATGATCTTTAGATGAGATGAGAATAACAAAACTTTATCACCAATGTTGAAAGAACGGCGCAAAATTAACTTATCGTGATATAGTTTTGTGCGCAATTTGTAGTCGCGCGTGCTGTGATATGCGTCTGCGCGCAGCTCATCTAACTCGTTCAAATCCAACATCCTTTCTCGCCCTGCACTATCCAGATCCAAATTGCATGTACGCAATGCCCAGTAGGCCTTGTGCTCTAATTCCACCGGAAGATGACATGCTTTTCCATAAACCAATCGGAATGGGGAGGTGCCAATTGGTGTCTTGAAGGCTGTCCTATATGCCCATAGTGCGTCATCTAATCGGAGGCTCCAGTCTTTGTGTGTTGGCTTTACCATCTTCTCAAGTATCCGCTTGATTTCTCTGTTGGAGATCTCGGCCTGACCGTTTGTTTGTGGATGATAAGCCGTGGATGTTCTATGCTGGACCCCGTAGTGTTTGAGTACCTGTGCCACCATTTTGTTACGAAAGTGAGTTCCCTGGTCACTGATTAGTGCCTTAGGTACACCGTAACAATAAAAAACGTTAGTGCGCAAAAAATCAGTAGCCGTTTTAGCGTCATCCTTTCTTGTAGCCTTAGCCTCAACCCATTTGGACACGTAATCTACAGCTACTAGAATGTACTCAAACCCGAATGAAGGAGGGAAAGGTCCCATGAAGTGAATCCCCCATAAATCGAACACCTCATCTATCATGATAGGCATCTGAGGCATTTCATTGCGCGCTGATATATTACCCGCGCGCTGACATCTATCGCAACTCTTGCAATGGCATATGAGTCCCTAAACAAATGCGGCCAATAAAATCCTGAATCTAAATTTTTCCTACTGGTTCGTTTAGGGCCAAAATGTCCACCGCATGCATGTTAATGATAGAAGGCTAAGACTGATTCTATTTCATGGTCTAGGATGCAACATCTAAGTATCTGGTCGGGACCTATTCTAAACAAGTACGGATCATCCCATAAGTACATTCGAGCATCATGTTTTAATCGTAACCTTTGTGGTTTATTAAAAGATGGGGGAAACGTACCAGTGACCAGGTAGTTCACAATGTGAGCATACCACGGTACCTTACCCTGTAGCAGTGTTTTTAAAGCCGAACCGATCCGTGACCCGGCGAGGTAGTTGGTCACTGGGTTAATGGGTCAACCGGGTCGACCCGAGGGTCAATGCATATTATGATGTAATTATATTAAATAGATTATGAATTTAAAATAATTTAAAATATGATATATTATTAATAAAAATACTATATATATTGTGTTTACTTATTTTTGTCAAGCATATAAGTCATAACTTATTAGGTTAAATATGAGATTGTAAAAAGTCAAAATATATTTTTTTCTTTATTTAAATTATTAAAACTTTACTTTTTTATAAATTGGGTCAACCACGGGGTCACCCGGTCCGGGTCACCGGGTCAACCGGCCGGGTCACCGGTTCTTGACCGGGTTTGACCGGGTTTAATGCATAAACGGGTCAACATGTGAACCGACCCGGTTAGACCACCGGGTCCTGGTCAACCCGGGGTAACCCGCCGGGTCGGGTTTTAAAACACTGCCCTGTAGTGTCATTATGTGCTCGTCCGAAAAGGTTTCCGTGATAATTCCTTGATCCCCTTCTTTGACTATACGACTCAGGTGGTCTGCTACGGTGTTGTCTGGTCCCTTTTTGTCCTTGATTTCTATGTCAAATTCCTGTAAAAGTAATAACCAACGCATGAGTCTCGGTTTAGTTTCCTTTTTAGACATCAAATACCTCAGTGCCGCGTGATCTGTGAATAAGATGACTTTGGCCCCTAATACATATGCACGGAATTTTTCTAGGGCAAAGACAATGGCTAGCAGCTCCTTCTGGGGGTCGTGTAATTCCGCTGCGCGGGGTCCAGTGTGGGCGATGCATAGTAGATAGCGTGAGGTTTCTTGTCTTTGCACTGACCAAGTACTGCACCAACAGCATAGTCGCTCGCGTCACACATTAACTTGAATGGCAAGTTCCAACCTGCCGCCTGTAGTACTGGCGCGCTAGTCAGTGCGTGTTTCAATGCGTCAAACACTGCGCGACAAGCATCTGTAAAATCAAACATCACATCCTTTTGCAGGAGGTTAGATAACGGAGTCGATATTTAGAAAAGTCCTAAATGAAATGTCTATAAAATCCAGCGTGCCCTAAAAAAGATTTAATCTCTCTAACATTAGTAGGGTACGGCAAACTAGCAATAAGATCGATTTTTGCTTTATCCACCTTTAATCCTTCCCTTGAGACAATATGGCCGAGCACCACTCCATGCGTGACCATGAAGTGACACTTTTCATAATTAAGGACTAGGTTTTTAGACATGCAACGTTTCAAGAGCTTATCTAAATTATCTAAACACATGTCAAACGTGTCACTATGCACCGTAAAATCATCCATAAATACCTCATTGCATGATCCCAACATGTCCGAGAATATACTCATTACTAACCTCTGGAACGTACCTGACATGCGCCGGAAGGCAAACGTACCGAAAGCACATGTGAATGTTGTCTTTTCTTGGTCCTCCGCAGCTATGGGAATTTGATTATACCCTGAAAATCCATCCAAGAAACTTTAGCTGCCAATCGGTCAAGCATCTGATCTATAAATGGCAGAGGGAAGTGGTCTTTGCGCGTCACTGCATTCAGCTTCCAGTAGTCTATGCACATGCGCCATCCAGACTGTATTCTCTTTGGCACCAGTTCCCCTGCTGCGTTTTCCTCTACTATGATATCACCTTTCATTGGGACAACATGGATCAGACTGCACTACCTCCATCATGATAGGGTTGAGTCTTCGTTGGGCATCTCTGCACGATTTATCCCCATCTTCTAACAGAATTCAATGCATGCACACGTCTGGGCTAATTCCGTGCAAGTCATCCAGCGTCCACCCGATCGCGCGCTTGTTCTTGCGCAACACTTCTACCAGGCGCGCTTCTTGCGCAGGTTCCAACTGATTCTTTATAATTACTGGCTTAGTCTCATTACTGCCCAAAAACACATACTTCAGGTGCTTCGGGAGTTGCTTCAGTATGATCTTTGGTTCCTGTATGCTAAGAGAGACTGCCGTGTTAGCAACATAAAATTCAGTGCTAGACTGAGGATACCTCGTGTCTTCTGCATCAGATGGATTGCTGGTGTTATCAACAGCTGTGTAAGCTATTTCTCCGCACGCTTCTAACAGTGCGTGAGTTTGATGGCGCGCGTGCTCGTCCTCCACTTCTTCATCAATGATATCTAGTGCATTTACCGTGGAATCGTCATGGGGAAACTGCATGCCCTTGAAGATATTGAAGTGTAACTTCACCATCTACTTCCATTGATAGGGTTCCCTTCCACACGTCAATTCTTGTCCGTGCGGTCATCAGGATTGGTTGGCCAAGCAATACTTGCGCGGTGTTAGCGGAGACGTTTCCTGCTATTTCTAACACATAGAAATCTGTCAGGAACACCAATTCTCCCACTTTTACCAGTATATCTTCGACCATGCCCACCGGTTGCTTGCATGATCTGTCTGCTAATTGGATTGTCAACCCTGCAGACTTAAGTGGTCCAAGACGCAAAGATGTGTATAGAGAGTGAGGTAAAACATTTATAGAGGCACCTAAGTCGACCATGCAATTGTCTACTACAGAGTTACCGATTGTGCATGGTATAGTAAACGTACCTGAATCTCGGCATTTTGGTGGTACCTTATGTTGCACGATTGCTGAGGCGTTGGCATTGAGCTACACTTGTTCTCTTTGTCCTCCCTTTCCCCATTTGTTGGTACATAGATCCTTGAGAAACTTCGCATATCGAGGAATTTGTTTCAATGCATCTATAAGTGGAATGTTGATTTCGACCTTACTGGACAAGTCGTAAAGCTCCTGATCTAGCTCGGTTCTCTTTGGTTTCGTGCTCTGTGTGGGGAAGGAAAGTGGTACGTTGCTGCTGGATTGGCTCTCGTTCCTTGCAAACGGTATGTCTTGCTCTGGCACTGAATCTAGAATATGCGCGTCTGTGTTTTTCCTTGCGCGAGTAGCCACAGGCGCACCGGACGTCTCTTTGCCTAATCTGAGCAACACCGCATTGACACTATTCTGAGTTTTGGCTTTAGCTGCTTTCCTGTTATTTGCGAGCTCGATCACGGTTACAGAGATTTGTGTCAACTGATTCTCGATCAGAGTAAAACGCTTTTTGTTTTGCTCTTCATTCTTTCGAACTGTTTCAGCCAACTGACCCACAATATCCTCTAATGATCTTTTCGGCTGCTGGTTATACTGCGCTGGCCCTTATGCGCGTTTGTGCGGGGGGTTGTAGGAAGCAGCTGGCGCGTAAGGTCGCGCGCCAGTGGGAGCGTTAGGTTGCGCGCGCCAAACAGCGCGCGGTTTCTGGAACTTCTGCTCATTCTTCAACCTAAACCCATTCTCAGCTAATCCAAATCTAGGCTTTCCTTGCCTAGCCTGTCCATTATTCCACCCTCCTATAGCATTAACATCTGCTTGTTCTTCAAAAAGGGTGGGACACGCGTCTATCTGATGATCTGTGGCGTGACAGAATTCACACGGTCTAGTATCGGCGCCTTGCTTCATTATCAACTTATGCATCATCTCTTTCAGCTCCTTGATTTCTAAAGTAACGTCTACTTGATGCAGTGATCTGGCGTGGTTATTTTCTAAGGATACCTGATATCTGACCTGGTCCGCTGTATCCTCAATCAACTTCCACACATCCTCCGGGTACATGTTCCTCACATTGCCTCATGCGCAAGCATTCAGCGACCTGAGTTCCATCTAAGTTAATCCATTGACGAAGTTCTCTATAAGTACATGTTGGGGGAAGTCCGTGGTTGTAGCAGTTCGCTTCAAGTTCCCTGAACCGCTCATAGTATTCGGATAATGACTCCCCGTGTAGTTGCTTCAGTGCAGCTAGCTCTCTTCAAAGTTATGAGACCTTGGCCGCAGGATAGAATTTGTCTAGAAATCTTTCTTGTAACTCGGGCCATGTCCTGATTGATCCCGGTGCTAGCCCCATCAACCATTGTCTTGCGGAATCACATAATGAGAAGGTGAAAGCTCTCAACTTCAGTAGCTCCGGATCCTCGTTCCCATTCCTTATGTTTTCGCAGATAGCCGCAAACTCTCTGACATGCTTCACCGGATTCTCACTAGTCATACCATGGAACTTTGGTATGTAGTGAACAAGCTGGGTCCTCAACTCAAAATGACCATCCGGGGGCAGCACGTTGCACCATGGTTGATTAACAGCTTGTGGAGCAGACATCTCTTTAATGGTGCGTCGCGCGTTAGGTGGTACTTCAGCAGCCATTCTGAACTCTAGGTCTCTGCGTACTTCTCTTCTGAGTGCTTCGAGTTCAGTAGGGTGTAGGCGAGCAAAGACGTTCTCGGCGTTGCGCACTGGCGCGTCTAGAGTTTCTATTCTTCGGCCGATTACACTATTCCCACCACTTGCTTCCATACAAGACAAAAACAACAGCTAGATTAAACATAACTAATTTTTTTTCTTATGGATTTTTTATATAAGAAAACAGAAAGTAAATAACAAAATTAAATACAAAAGAAAAGGAAAAGAAAATCTCTCTAGTGCGTTCCCCGACAACGGCGCCAAAATTTGACGAGCACGTCGTAGAGTGCTGCAAATTTGTTCCGACTCTCCTACTAGTATAGTATTGGCAAGCTGGGGTCGAATCCACAGGGAACAGTGAGAAGTCGTCTTTCGATCTACAATCTAAAATTGGGGTTTGTGAGTATGAGCAAGTAAAAGAAAAGAAAACAGTTGCGCAAGTGGAACTGGCGCACAATCAGGAAGCAGTCACGAAAGATGTAAATAAATATAAAAGAGATGAGCTCGGTTGAGATTCTTCACTATGAATTTCCATGTTTATCATTGGTTACTAAAGATACATGATATGATGTTCACGTAGGTTAAGGTTCTGTCACAGCTTAATAACCTACACATACATTCCAGTCAAAGTCTGTATGATATTATTACTCAATCTAGTCTAGTCAACCACGAATCCGGTCAAGGTAGCTATCGACTATTCTAGTGTTACTCCTATCATTCACAGTCACGTACTTCTGATAGTTTAACTATAGATAAAAGATTCTAAAGCTAAGTCTGCGGTGCAAGGCTTCGCTTAATTGTCTAACCTAATTATCATGCAATTGAGCTTGGAATAATAATACTAAACTTATCATGCAATTTAAGAACAAAACCTCAAAACATGTAATTCATAGATTTGAATCCAAACTGAATTCAGTGAGTGAGCTACTCATACTAAATGTATACATCTCAAGAATAAATATAGTACAACTAAAGTGACAAGCAAATCTGAGTGACGCGTCTTCTCGCTCGCATCTGCAGCTCGCGCGCACAGCTCTCGCAGCTAGGTCTGGATTCCACTTCTCTCTATTCACGCAGCTGATCGCCTATATATCGCATGTTTGTGATTTCCTTGAAGCTTTGTATTTATACTCTTGCCTCCTAGGGTTTCCACAAATAATTAGGCAAGAAAATCTGTAGGAAATCATCTTTATCTCTAAAAATCAGCTTTGGGAATATCTTGATCTCCAAAAATCGAACTTAGAAATATTCTTTGCGCGTGATGACGTCATCTCTTCGGATATTTTGCTGATTGCTGACGTCATCGTGTTGCTCTGCTATGCGCGACCCATACTCGCGCGCCACACTGCTCGCGCGCTCGTTGTCCTTTGGCCCTTTGTCACTTTGTTGTCTTTTGTTCCGAGATTCAGCCTTCTTGTTGCACTTTTGTTCTAACTCTTCTAATTAACCTGAGATACAAAACTACACCAAAAGCGTAATCTTATACTGAATATGGTAGAATTATAAGCAGTGTAAAAGGACCTAAAACAAGATACAAAATTGCTCTATCAATTATCACTTAGCGTAAGAGCATTTGTTAGTACACGATTCATTGAATGACCCCGTATGATTCATGAATCATACTATGTCAGATCATGAATTATATGTGTTGAATCTTATATTATGTTCTGGTTTATAATTCTTAACATGCAGAAAATTTGTGACACATTTGTTTATTCTTGTTTTTATAGGCGTAAAAGGGGGAGACAGACTGTTAGTGACAAAAACAAGCTGACCATCGTCCCAATCTCACTCATTAGAGATATACGAGATACGTATTTTGAAGTGAATGAATCACCAAGTTCATGTCCATTGATCTCATGTAATATTAATTAGAATTTCGTATGATATATGTTCACTGATATTCTCGTTGTAACAAAATGTTGGTTGCTGGATTCCTGAGTACTGTTGTTCATTTTAGATTTCATCTCACCTGAAATAAACTAATTTATTAGAGTAAAAAATAAGGTTTTATTACACTTCTATGATTCATGATTTGCTACCATATGATACATGAATCAAATATATGTAAATGTTGACCTTGCACTAACATTGTTCATATTACGTTTACTTTTGATATTTAAATTAGATACGAACATCATTATAAGAAAAATATACGAAAAACGATTTCTAAAATGTAAAATGTATATGATTCATGATTTGCTATATGATTCATGAATCAAATGTAGGTAAATAGTGAATCTGTGTTAATCTATTAACATGCATGAATGCAGGTTTTTTTGATGTGTTTTTCTGACTATCTGAGGTGCGCAAATACAGAGAATTGAGACATATCGGTTGGAAAATATAGATCTTTCGAAGAAGTTGTATCCATGGATTTAGAATTTGACATATGATAATCGGAATCTCCTAATTGGAAGATGATTTAGTTACTATCGAATTGGAAACCCATTGTTTACGAATTTGAGAAATCTATGAAGAACAAATTGAAAGAATGAAAAGAAAAAAATTGAATGTCGGTTACTTCATTCCCTTGAAATAAGAGATTGAATTTAATGAGTATATTTGAAAAAAATATTATAAAGTGTATTTTCATTATTGCCCTTTTGTAATTTTTCATATTAATTAATATGCTTTAATTATAACCGTTGATTGAAATCTAATGAGTAGTTTAGATTTGTTTGCTTTAATTAATTTGGTTTAATTACAACTCATTATAACCAAACTACCACTTTTTATTTGATCCATTCTCTTAACTAGAATTATTAATTTCTTGTGAATAGAATTTGTATAATGAGTATAAACGTTGAACATAATTTATTTTATATTATTAAAAAAATTCATTATATTGATAGTTGTACTTAAAAATAATTTGTTTTTATAAACTTAAAATTGTCATAGTTTGTGTTTAAATTGATAATTGAGAGAGTTTAGACTTTAATTTGAAAACTGAGATAGTCCAGACCTTAATTTGAAAATTGAGATAGTCCAGACTTTAATTTAAAAATTGAGATAGTCCAGTTGATGGAGCGTATTTATACGATCCATCATAGTCTTAATTCCGTTGTTCTTATATGCTTTATTTGCGAATTATTACCTTGTTGTAGTGGTTTGCGTTTCAGGTGTATTTGGAGTACAATGGAGAGTTTACACGCTTAGGGAGCAATTCTAGACGGATTCGGAGCTCGAAGACGAAGGAAAGAAGCAGAAGATGACTGGATGACGTCAGCATGACATCAGCCGCGGACCTTACTGTATTTTTATCCACGGACGTTATAGGATTTATGGATATTATGAAGGGTCCGCGGATTAAATTGAAGAAGGGTCCGCGCGACGTTCGGCCCGGCCCACTTTTGACAGTCAGCAGCTTTTTGATTAGGGTTTCGATCCTAATTGAAGGAAGTTTTTTGGACGGCGAATTCCAGAGCAGAGAGTAGAGAATTGCAAGCAGCTTCATCCTTAGTCTTCAGAAAAACGATAACTCTTCGAACTCAATTTCAGTCTTTTGTTTTGTTACAATGTTTTTTATGAGTAGCTAAATTTCCCTACAGTTTGGGGAATTGAGTTGCAACATTGTATGAGATCATTGAATAGCAAATTTTAATCTATTGGATTCTGTTCTTTGTTATAATTGCATATATTGTTATTTGCCTAACTCAGCCTAGCGGTAAACTTAGGGTTATAGCAATTGCATGATATCTAGTTGAATTGTCATAGTAGTAAAGCCTAGCGGTGGAGCTATTGTGGTAGTTTGATTAGGTTATTGTTACATCTTCTTGAGACTCTAGCGGGTAATAGAAGATAGAACTAGATTTAGGTAACTACCCTAGCGGGACTATCTGATTAGAACAATTATAATTCATTAGCTTGAAACGTGTCTGGTCTGTGATTACTAGTTGCAACGAGATTCCCTGAACTGTGCTTTCTCATTCAGTAGTCAAATCTTTAGCTTTAGTTTTTTAGTTACAAACAATCATTCAAACAAACCCCCTGATAGGAGTAGAATTAACTGGTAGATTAATTCCTAGACTAGATTACTTTCCCTTGGGACCGACCCTGCTTATTGCTATACTAGTTTTGAGTAGGTTATAAATTTAGATTTGCAGTGCACAACGACGCGCTGTCACCAGTACTAGAAATGAAATGTGATGAAAGTTGACAAACGTATTTTTAACCCTTTATATTTGTCTAATTTGTTTTAGGGGTCAAGTAGTAGTCAAACAAGATTTATAAACTCGGAAGTCCGAGTATCGTCCCAAGAGAGCAAACACAATGCATATACTAGATAATTAGCGATGTACTTTATCTATTCAAGCAATGAGTTGATTGTTTTTGTTCCTAAGTTATTCGAATAAAGAAAACAGATTGGTTTTTTTTAAATATGAGAAAGCATTCCAGAATCATACTTCACTCCGTGTGTATCACTCAATTCACGTAATGAACCTCTCAATCTAAACATGTTATACGATAAATGGGAATAGACCATGTGCACTTTTGAGTGAGCCGACATCTTCGGATCATCAACTCAAGCTACACATTTAACACTACAGATCCCTCCGTTGAGGCAAAATCTGATTACCTCTAACTACTAATACCCCACCATTGCAGGCAATATCAATAATCAAAAGTATATTAAACTATAGTCTTCCAAATAAAATTAACTTCCCCACTACGTGTATGTTAACGCTCACGATTACCGATGTTGCGAATAACATCCACCTACGTACTATCATTCATATCTAACGTAGTTAGTGTCAATCCTACATAAATCTGATTAATCACCTCAAGCCATTGCTAGTGTTGGTTCTTAACCTAGGCAATTCATGAAATTAGGCATCCATCTAATGCTAACTAATTAACATGAACATATGAATAAGAACATGTAGAATCGAATACAATCATATAAAGAAAAGATAATCCATTCATCACATGAGAAGAGTTAGATACAACACGGGATCCGTAGGATCCCGGAACAGGAGGACTACTCACTATTCATGGCAATAAAACATCAAAACAATTGAATAGAAGAGGAATTTTGAGACAAAGGAACCGTAGTTGAACGATTTGAATCTAATCTTCACTTCTTCTCCTTGTCGTCTTCTCCCAAAAATTCAGTCTTCAGTCCATCCCTCTTCTCCTTCTCATCCAAGTCTTTTTACCCCCTCCGAATGAGTTAAAATTTGGGCTTAAAATATGTTGGGCCGTCAGGTGTGCCTTGCCACAGGCACACACTAAAGCATTCTCAAGCACGACTTGTATGTAGCTCAGGCACTTCGTTTAAAAGTCCATTCTTCTGGAAAAATAGTGCCTACCCATAGGCATTGTCTTAGGCATCTTTAGGCATCAAGTGACTTTCTGGAAAATTGGAGTCTGCCTATAGGCACCGCATAAGGTATGCATAGGCACCAAAACACATTCTGGAAAAATGGAGTCTGTCCATAGGCACCGACTCACTCTTTTGCAGGCACTGGAATTGTCTGATACAAGCACCAGAATTCCATATTCTTCATTTCTACCAAAATCACTTCCAAAGCTACGAACTTCTTGATTTCACCTAAAACATCAAGTTAATGATTAAATAACAATAAAAGCTCGGAAAAGTGAATTGAATTCATTAGTATTTGAGTTAATAATAAGTCGAGAGGATTCGACTCATCAAAAGTCCAGGCGTCCTTTTGAAATTAACCCTATTATTTTATTTAATGTATGAGAAAAATTATTAGCTTTTTATTTTCAATATTTTAAATCATTAATTTGTAAGAATATTTATGTGTGTGATATCAAGTAAATGTATGTTAAAATGACTTCATAGTATATACCAAATATGTAACTTTATATTTGATCTCTTCCCTTTATAAATAATTCATCCAGATTATTCAAACTTTATTTGACATTAAGTCTAGTCTATTTAAATTCTTTTTTAAATAGGGACATTTTGGGAATTTCATTACTCCAATATATACGAAGATATGCAACTGCTCCAAGTTCTCGCATTCCACCGACTTCCGAGAATATTTAGTTACGATATTGTTTTGGCGCACACACTTCGGTACATAGCTATTTGCGTTGCATCTCCTACTTTAGATTTGCAACTATATCTATTCTAATATATGGAACTACTTAAACAACTTTTTGACACAAATATATACCATACATATGTTGTTGCGTCTAAAGGAGTGTGTGGCCTTCCTGCATCGGTGCTCTCCAAGGACGGGTCCCTAGAATGCTTCTGCTATTGCTTCCGGGGATTGATCAAATGGCAACTTGATATCGGTTTGAATTGTGTATTCACTTTCCGAAATCAGTATTTCGCCCCTTACAAAAGCCTTAGGGTTACATGAAATCTGAAGTGAGATAAGACAAACCGGCCAACTCCAATCAAGGCTCTTAGATCGGATGTTGATGACGTTTGTTTAGTCTTTTGGTGTTTCGCTACCTCTCTCTCAC
This sequence comes from Sedum album, assembly GCA_006409495.1. Lineage (NCBI taxonomy): Eukaryota > Viridiplantae > Streptophyta > Magnoliopsida > Saxifragales > Crassulaceae > Sedum > Sedum album. The sequence continues at coordinate 44,271 of QZGG01000447.1, forward strand.
ACTTGTCTTGTGTCACACTAAATTCAATCATTCTCAATATATACATAAATGTTTTGCGGTTACACAAAACTGCCACGTTCAGCAGTTACACGTGGGGCAGTTTCTGGGGACACATTCCATAATCGTTCAACAGTTACATAAACCGTTCAACAGAAGTGTACAACAGTTATAAAAACTGTCACACCCAGAGAATGACACGTGTCTACGCGTCAGTTGGTACATGAGGTCCCATCTCTTGAGGCAAGGGACCCGTCCGTCATCCAAGCAGACTATGACACATGTGGACGCGTCCGTTGGTACATGAGGACCTGCCCCTTAAAGCAAGGGACCCGCCCTCATCCAAACAAACTATGACTTACATATTAGTGTATGCATTAGTTCATGTACCAATCATCTATCATGCGTGACCAAACATGATATATGATAAATACATCTAAAGCACATATGTGGCACAACACAATCTCAAAGAAGCATTTTATCACTTCACCTACTAAATATAAGCTTGGTTCCATGTGTTTTATTTTATTAGAATCCAAATTTGAATTCTTCATGTGTTTAATATTGCATATTTAATATTTTGACTTCACATTTATTTTTTCAATACTATCTCTTAAACTTGATCTTTTTACTTCAAGTAGACTATTTAGTCTCGAAAATTTTCACTTGCCAATAATTTGGTAAAATTATCAACAACTTGACATTGTGACTTCACATAATCCATTTGTACATCTTTTTTGCAACACTCTCGTATTAGGCGATAACAAACGTCAATATGCTTGCTCTTATCCTGGAATACTGGATTCTTTGATATTAGGGATGTCCAATGGGCCGGGCCGGCCCTAGTCCTAAATCGTGAGGCGTGAGCCCGGCCCGGCCCTAAATATTCGGGCTTTTTTAAAAATTTCGGGCCGGGCCTCATTAAAATCGTAAGGCCCACGGGCTTTTCTAGGCCTTTTGACTTTAGGGTTTGACCGGGCTTTGACCGGGCTTTGACCGGGCTTTGACCGAACCTAATTTCAATTTTAATTCGTTTTTAAATTTTAATTAATTTGAAATACATATTTTAAACCAATTTAGTTATAAATATTTTTATAGCAATAGTTTTAAATAATGTGTTCAACGAATAGTCTATATTTTGAATTTACTTATAATATAACGAACTTAAACAATTTCATATGCGTTTAGAATAGATATAAAATGTTTGTATATTGTTGTAAGTTCTTGTGATGTTATATAAATGATATAAATATCATATACTTTAAATTTGAAAATAATATATTTATTTAAAAATTTATTTTTTTGATCGGGCTTTTTCGGGCCTAGTATCGGGCCGGGCTTTTCGGGCTTCAGAACTCAAGCCCTAGCCCGGCCCGGAGCTTTCGGGCTCGGGCTTTTTTCGGCCTTGGGTGCGGGCCGGGCCGGGCTTGGACCGGGCCGGGCCTTAGGGCTTTTTTAGGGCTTTAGGGCTTTCGGGCCCGATGGACATCCCTATTTGATATGGCAATGACTGACTTGTTGTCTACGCATATCTTTTTTTATTCTTCTTGTAACTATCCAATCGCATTCAAAAGATTTCTGAGCCGGATTGCGTGATAAACACATGAATAAACTGCAACATAGTCTGCTTCATAGGTTGATAATGTGACACCCATGTTGAAAGCATCATCACAAATAAAAAAAATACAAAATTCCGCAGTACTCCGTCAATTATCTTTGTCTCCCCCAGTCACTGTCACTATATTCAACAATTTTGTATCCATTAGCAACATAATAATATATCTAAAAATTAGTTGTATCTTTGGGATATCGAAGAATTTCCTTAGCAACTTTGAAGTGTGTGGTCATTGGATAACCCATAATGACTAATTAATCCAATAATTTGAAGAATATCTGGTTGTGTTCACGTTAAATATCGAAAGCTTCCAACTAAGCTTTTCAATACCGTTTAATCTACTCATTCTCCTTCTTCATATTTAATCAGCTTAACAACATTTGTCTTGATAGTTTTTTAGAAATAAGCCGTTGCAACCGCAAAGAAACTGAAAGTTTATGTCAATTTTACGAATTCTACGAATTTCACTATATTTTCCCTAAGATTATAATCTTGACATTGGATTTGTTACCTTCATGTGCATCTTGAAAATATATTCAGAATTTAATTGAATCATGCTCCACTTATTAATTATGAATGTGAGTTTTCCAAGAGTTCATGTTAAGCATATGTTTCTCAAATTGCATTGACATTAAAACGAATCTGTAATCAGCTAATTTTTTGCAAAGAAATCTATGTTTTGCATGATAAATCTCTTTGCATCTTTAAATCAAGGATATATAAAGGATTGAACTCAGGGACTTTCGTAAGCGTTTGTTACAGCCACCACTTGGGTACACTGTAATCTTCTAGTTCTCACACATTTATATAAGAATGGATTTTCTTTTCTCATGAAATCATGAAATACATTATTTATTCTGAAGCATTTCACAAAATAAAATAAAATAAAATAAAATTAGGATTGAATCATTGTATATGACCTCTAATACAATGATGCTTTCCTAGCTCCAGTTCACTTTTCGCTTGGTCCTGCATGGTCTTGCACTCCATTCCCATCTAGCACATCCTCCTCCATGTTAAGAAAATTCATCCTATTCAGATTCTCACCAAGAAGCCTATTTATCTCATTCAACTGAACCATGGACAAACCCGAAAGGTCCTTTCCCGCAAGACCTTCAGACATAAGAATCTTCGTCTCCTTATCCTTGCTCCTCGACTGAAGTTTTGCCAGCTTCAATTTCCCTTTATCCACCTTTGCTTCAATAAGGCTGTCAACATCATCCATCTTAAATCCAGACATTCCCATCTCACTACCCAATTTAACCTTGTTTACAACTCCATCAACTTGCCTAGAATTGGCAGGCCAGGTTACTGGTCCCCCACCTTCTTCCATATCACTATACATAACAAGACTGGCCTCGACGCCACAAAGCGTCGTGATCTCTTTCATTTTCTGCACCAAGGTTTTCTTCCTTTTGTTGTATGACACCTTGCTGCCAAAATCAGAATCCATATTCTCCTTTCCCTTCATTTTCGATGAACTTTTTGTTGTCTCTATTTTTTGTCCTGCATTTGTGCTTGGTTACTTGCTTTATATATAGTTGTAGGGCACTGGCCTCGTTTATATATAAGCCGTTCGAAGGAAATAGTTTGGTGGGATTTCAAACCAAAAAATATTGTCGGTGATATCGGAAATTTGAATAAGTAGTTGCTGTTCCTTATAATTTTGTTACTTTTGGAAAAATATATTAGAATGACGCTCTAGTCGTGCATACAGATTTTTTTCTAAATATGTACATATTTTTCTTTTTTGCTTCATTTTAGGACTAAACTTTATATGAAAAATTATGAGCATGAGAGTGTGATAAGATTTTGAAATAGAGTGTGAGAAATGATATTTTTGTAATAGATTTAACCTAAATAGGTTTTAAAAATGAGCTCATTGTCTAAATACGCAAGTAGGCCTTTTCTAATAGATTCTTCCAAAATAGGTTTTAAAGATGAGTTCATTGTCTAAGTACACTACAAGGCTTAGTAAGACGTTCATACCGCTGTAAGACATTCCGAAGCCCTCGACCAGCCACCAGTGGCGGATCCAGGAAATTATTGTATTGGGGGCAACATAAAATTCATTTAGATTTTTTGAATTTGTTGACTATTGTTATTAATGATATCCGTTTTTTAGATACACAATGCATCATTTTCAATGTAGTTAACTTATCAATAATATAAATATTTTACATTATATAGAGAAATGTTGAAGCTTTTTCAACATAGACGTGTCTTTAAGTTCAAGAGGAATATTTATTTTTAGAGATGAAAAGAAATTGTATCAGCGGCTTATTTTGAGTAATCTAACATTTGAAATTAATATTTAATTCTTAATTTAATATAAAACAAATCATTAAGAGCTATGTGTGATTGACATTGATAACCTATCAATATCAATAGATAAATAAAAAATTTAACGATAAAGATATTGTTCATATAAAACTGAATGAAAAACTAATAGAAAATCGTGGAACATTTTAATTTTTTTTAAACTAATATAAAATCGTGGAACATAAAAAACTGACAAAAAAAAACTTTTTTAAAACTAAAACTAAATGATAAAAACTAATCTAAAATCTAAAAATAATACCGATGATATCTAATTTAGCTTCTTTCAAGTAAAAATATTTGTAGCATCTTAAGATTTTAAATTGATTTTATAAAAACTCATATGTCAATTATATTTAACAAATTAAAATGCATTGGGGGTCTGGGCCCCACCCCCCATCCCATGTAGTTCCGCCCCTGCCAGCCACTAGAAATATTCTCCTTTTATGATATAAACCAAAGATTCTCTATCACTCTTACAGCACTCTGAAAAAACAAAATCTTAACAAAAAACTCCCAATAATCCCTCTCTAAAATGTCTAATTTAGCACTCCCATTTTGTGGAAGCGATAATGAATCTCGCCTTTCGGTTGGACTCCATCGAACTTACGCTATCACGAGCTTGCACACAAATTCTAATTGCCGAAGAGTAATTCTTTTTATAGTTTTGGATAGGGTAAATTCAAGAAAATTCACCTTTCGAAAACATATTTACATGAAACCATCTCTATAAATTGCATCGTCAGCATTCCAAAACCTCGTTACTAGTCCGTAATAAGAATCGTTAAACGCGTGATTATACACGTTTTTTAATTTTTATTCACACCAATTTTCAGAAAACCCCTACATATAACTCATAAATATAGAAAATCACCTATATAACTCTCATAATTATAAAAAATTAAATATAATTTAAACATAATATTTAAAAATATCATTATATTTAATTTAAATTCGTAATATTTAGTTTAAAAGTCATTTTATATACATAATAAGATATAATGAAGATAAAATGAAGAAATATTTAAAAATGTGTTGTCTTAGGTGTGTTATATACGTGACATGACTAAATATAATGTCTATTTAAATATGTATTACTTATTTTAATCTGATATGCCCATATTGACAATTAATTTAAATGATAACATTTTATTTAAAATTAAAAAATAATCCTTATGATTTTACAATATATATTTATTGCCGGATTGATCTCTGTCATGGTTCATATATTTTAATTCACAAAATGACACATTATGAGATTTATCAAATATATAACATCATTTCACGAACTACATGATGTAATTTTTTATTTCATGAAATAACACATAAAGGTTCATGAACTATAATACTATATTATAAATCAAATTGATTATATCAAGTAGATCCAAAAGAAGAGAAAATCAAATTGATCAAGGATTCATTGTTTGTGCGGAAAGGAAAATCATAAGTCTGTTTACATTGATGTAAAATTACGAGGAGAAAAATATGACAAGAATATAAATTGGGTAAGGGAGAAAGTTTTATGGTATAAAAAAGAGGGAGTGAAATGAGGAGGAAAAATGGAGAGGGTTTAGGATTTAGAGTTAGCATCTAACTTAATCAAATTTTGATTATAAAATTGTTTGTATATGTATGAATTAATCAAGTCTTGTTATGAAACTATGATCCTATGCAATTAACAACTATATGCATGAATCTAATGACACGTGCACATTTAAATCAACCATATTTCAATGAGACATGAAGTGATGAATATGATATGGTTATTCAAATACATCATACTTTTCGGACTGTCCAATTTTAGTGAACATACAAATTCGTTTTTTGGACATTTCAACGTGAGGAATCAGATTGAGCAACCTCAATATGTATGTATGATTACTCAAATATATATCCTTGTGTATTATGATTACTTAAACTTTTGGTTTCTTTATAATATGATCATGCCACTATAAGAAAATCATACAAAATCAACGGCCAATTTTGTTACTTTTGACTTTTCTTACCAACGGATTATTCCGTTGGAATGTTGCAGATTATAGTGGGATAGATTTTGTGAAGTCCGTTGGGTTTACAATTCTCTCTACAGAAATTCTGTTGCTTTAAGTTGATTAAAAAGTTTAAAAATTAGTCAAAACTAACCACACGTCGTTGATATTAAGATATAATATTTATAAGATACATTTACCCTTATACTCTTCTAGGGAAAAGTTGTAGAAGGACTTATAAGTATTTGTAAGACGGTGAGACACAATCTCGATCGTTGATTAATAATAATTCAACGGATGAGATTTAATCTAAAAAGTAACAGTCAAATCCAACCATCCGTGTATTTTGCAAATTCAACCGCCCAATTTAATAAAAAACTAACTTAATCTCAACCGTCGGATTAATCAAATCAACGATTAAGATTACGTCTTCCCGTCTTACAAAAATTTATCGTCCCTCTAGATCATATCCCTACTCTTCTATGTTTTAGAGGAATTCATAAGATTATCTACAATAAAATTCCGTTGATTTTATAGCGAAGCGAATTTTACTATAATATCCTTTTTTAATGCAACTAATTTAAACTATTATTAAAAAATAATCCCAACACTACTACAGATCAGATTTATAACAGCGCTTCTTGAAGCGCTGTTGAAACGAGTGCTGTTGTAAATCATTGATTTATAACAGCGTTTTTTATAAAAATGTGCTGTTGTTTATAAGCATTTTTAACAGCGCTTATTTATTATTAAGCGCTGTTAAAAATGCCTATAAACAACAGCGCATTTTTAAAAAAAGCGCTGTTATAAATCGGAGATTTACAACATTACTCGCTTCAACAGCGCTTCAAGAAGCGCTGTTAAAGATCAAGAAAAAAGCGATGTTAAAAATAATAACTCACAACCACGCGTAAAACGAAAAACGAGGTTGTTTAATTAACATATTACAATTCAAATTAAAGTTCTGTTAAATATTTCGCAATAAGATATTTATTATAATATTTTTGGGGATTAGAAAAAACGGTTATTGAAATTTAATAATAATTAAAACCGCTTTAAAAGGCAATCAATTTTATTTAAATCGTAATATTACAATGAAATTGAAATCGATTTTTTTACTAAAACCCTAGCCTTCTTCATGCTGAACTCGGTGCTCGTCTTGAATTTGTCACATTCTCTTCGACATTATCACAAAATTCGACAAATTTGCAAGAAAATAATAGTGTTAATATCATAGTGTTAATATAAAACGAAACAAAACATAAAAGCTTAACGAAAAAATTCAATATAAAACACCAAAGCTCAACAAAAAGGTGTTTATCCTTATTCGAATCGGTGAAGAACTAAAATAATTTGACACAAAAATTTCAATGTAAAGTTTGATATATATAGAAAGATTGTAGCGGGAAGTTTGAGCGCGTAATTAAAAATTCTGAAATTTTAAGTATGGAATGTGGACCGTTAGATTATTTTAAGCAACGATTGGGATTAAAATCTTTGCAAAACTGAGTCGACCAATCACGTCATTTCTCTCTTTAACAGCGCTTAAAATATTTAAACGCTGTTAAAGAGTATTTTTTTAAAGTAAATCGAATTAAAAAAAACTTTCAACAGCGCTTATCATGTTTAAGCGCTGTCGTATAATATTTACAATAGCGCTTAAACATAATAAGCGTTGTTGTAAACCGTTGATATTTGTTTTGTTTTTTCTTTATAATTTATTGATTTGTAAAAAACAAATTTAGTTGAAAATTTGATTTATGAAGCTAATAACTCATTTACTTCATAAATAATTATTTACTTGCATTTTTGTTGTGTTTTGATTAATGAAAAGTATAGTTGATAAAAATGTACATTGTTCAACCTATTGCTTAGTAAAGAGACACATTACAAATTTTTAAATGACAACGATTTCAAATGCTTATATATGTTCTCATGATATTTTAATAAATTGAATGTTACTTATTGAGTTTTTAAATTCTTAACTTAACAACACCTTTAAAATATATAACCTGATTTTTTAAACTTAAAAATAGTAAAAAGATGTCTTTTACAGCGCTTTTACATGAAATAAGCGCTGTAATATATAAATTTTTTCGATTTAAAATTATTAATTATGAATTTACAGCGTTTATTTGAAATTAAACGCTGTTAAAAGTAATTATTTTATTATTAATTTTAATATATATTACAGCGTTTATCTATTTAAACGCTGTTATAATTAGGGTTTGGATTTAGGGGTTAGGGTTCGGGGTTCAGGGTTTAGAACCCTAATTACGACAGCGCTTTTTTAAAATTAAACGCTGTTAAAAGTTAATATATATTACATCGTTTATTTATTTAAACGCTGTTATAATTAGGGTTTGAATTAAGGGTTAGGGTTCGGGGTTCAGGGTTTAGAACCCTAATTACGACAGCGCATTTTTAAATTAAACGCTGTTATAAATTAATTTATTATTTGAAACATGATAAATTAGTCATAATATATACACCTCCAAGCACAATAGTTGCCAACATCACTTGGACAAAATATTACCATGCATGTCATCCCTCCCAAGCATATATACATGCCATCCCTCCCAAGCATATATACATGCATCCCTCCCAAGCATATATACATGCATCCCTCCCAAGCATATATACATGCATCTCTCAAGTTCAACTAGCATTTTAACTAATGTTCTAAATCAGAAAACTTCAAAATCAACTATTTAACAATAATAACTACGTTTCCTTATATAGGAAAACAACAAAACTCTAAAACAAAAATAATAAAATATTCGAAAATAATGGAAAAATACTAAAAATTCAAAATAAAATAGTAAATGATCGAATTTGCCCAAAATTCAGCATCCTCTGTTCTGTATCAAGTACTTTAATAAGTAAAAATCAGAGCATTATTATTTTTAGGGTGTTTCAAAAATTTAGAAAAAAATTAGAGCATTATTATTTTTAGGGTGTTTCATTATTTTTATACAGCGCTTATAATAAAAGCGCTGTTATAAATATCAATTAAGACAGCGCTTATATAAAAGGTGCTGTCGTATATAAACAACAGCGCTTATATTAAAAGCGCTGTCTTAATTGATATTTATAATAGCGCTTTTCATGAAAAACGTTGTTATATATGTTACATAAGACAGCGTTTAAACTAAAAGTGCTGTTGTATAATTTTTACAGCGTTTTTAAAAGAGACGCTGTGCTAAATATATTTATTACAGCGCTTTATCATTAAAGCGCTGTTAAAACGCTATTTTTTTAACAGCGCTTTTTTTCAAGCGCTGTTAAATATATAATCTGTACTAGTGATAATTATATTTAGATAGATTTTATTTTGTTTATTCCTAATCAGCAAGGGCTCCCCTTAGTCTTACGCTCCACCAGCGATTTGCGATCTTTATCAAGCCTCAAATTGGTGATCACCACTTTGAAAGGGTTCACTCCACCTTGGAAGGATTCACTCGAAAGACTTTCGCGTTTCGCAACACTTTCACCATACATTTCTACATAATTAGACTACAACGAAGGAAAACAGGTTTAAGTTAAATAACCAAATGTTCAAAGCCTAAAAAAGACAGTCGATTATATCATAACTAAAATGAGTATCATCTTATGAAACTAAAATCAGAAGGGTGCAATGAAGAAACAAATGAGGCTTGTAATTAACAAAAAACATCAAACACATTCAACAATGTTAAAACTCACCATGTTATGATAGAACCTTGTCTCTCTTGCCTAGGGCGGTGAGACTTATCTCTCTCGCCATAGGCGCTGAGAATTTTTGGAGACCTCTCTTCCTCCATGGGAAGAGTCTGTTTTACCTTCCGCCTTAGATTTCTTTTGGCGCTTTTTTGTTCATCTCTTCTATCATTTTTTCCGTGGCCTCTTTCTTCTCGACAACTTTTTTTGGCGGAGGCGACAAGTACCTGGTGTTTCCTCTTGCTGCTTGCTTCACCAAGCGACAGACTCATGCCACACGTGTCCTCTTTGATAATATTCAGGTGACTTCATGCCACGTGTGCATACGCAACTTTGTCTCGTCTTAATTTTTCAGTTTTTTCGGTTCTTATATTGTGCTAAACGAGGCAAATGACTCGGTCTAGCTTTTTCAGTTCAGTTCATTTCATATCTTTTAGTTACATCGAGTCAAGCTAAATGATTATTTAACTTTTTAAGTCCTCGTGTTGTACTCGTTGGATATTTTATCCTCTTATAAAAAAACAATGTTAAAACTCATCTCTTATCGCATGAGGCTTGTGCTTATATGCAACTTCAAAAGTTGATTAATCTAATGATTGTGATTAAATTGAATTTTTAATTAAAATGAATTAGAAAAAAATACGGGACAGTTGAGAATTGACGATTAACAATATCAACCGTTAGATTGATAGAAATCAACGGTTGAGCCGATGTCCTTCTGTCTCACATGATTTCGATCGTCATCCTAAAACCATTCTCTTTATAGGGTTAAGATCAAGAGAGACGGTATATATTTGTGAGACGGTGAGACGATATATATTTGTGAGACAGTATAATACATGGACGATATTCATATCTTTGAAATCAAATAATTATGCAATGAAAAAAAATCAAACAATTAAAATTAACATGTTTATTTTACGGTACCTATATTTAATTAATAATAAATGTATGTAATCTAGATAATTAAAACTTAATAATTATTAAGTTAGGCTATTCTTTATAGAGAATGGATCAAATGAAAAGTGTTAGTTTGATTGTAAATTATGAATCGTAGTATGACAAATCATGAATCATAGTGTGGCAAATCATGAATCATATTATAACAAATCACGAATCATATGAATGCAAACGTGGACCACATTTGTGCAATCTATGAACCAACACACCATTATAATCATGTTGTTTCATTAACTTTACATAACATAATTTGGGAAGAACAATTTTCAGAATCACACCAAACGTGTCTCTCGGCGATTCTGCAGGATTGAGAGCTCAAACCGAGTCTGATGATTTGGGAAGAGCACGATTTTCGGAATCCCAATCAAAACCGCTTGTTTTTCGGTAAATTATTGGACTAATTTACCCTTCTAGGGATTTTCAAAATAATATTTCATATTTAATGTTTCATATTTAATCTTTCATATTTAATCTTTCATATAATTGTAATTAGACCCCAAATTAATAGCCGTCGGATCTTTCTTATTTAATGGTCTAGATTTGTTTGTATTTTATAACTTAATCTTACTTTTCACCTGATCCTTAATCTTTTTTATATGTCATATAAAAGCGAGTGCATTGTTAATAGAAACTGAAATGTTTACGTATTTTTTAAATTTTGGTTACCTTAATTGAACAAATGATCATGTAAAAATAAAATTATCAAATTATCAAAGAACAAAATATGTATTTACAATATAAAAGTAAAATTTAAGAAGGACATCTAAATATATGTGAGATTGTGAGACATGATCTCGATCCTTTATTATTAATAATCCAATGGATGAAATTTAGTCCTATATAAATCCGTCAATCTCAACCACTAGGTTTTTTTGCAAATTCAACCGCCCATTTATTAAAAATCAACTTTAATCTCAACCGTCAGTTTATCAAAATTAACGGCTGAAATTTACTCCTTCCCTATCACATATATTTAATGTTCCTTTTGAACTCAACTTACAATACAAATATAATATTCCTAAGGAGTTGAGTTCTAGAAGGAAATTTAATTTTTGTGAGACATAAAGACTTAATCTCAACCGTAAGTTTTGATTAATCTAGCAGTTGAGATTAAATTGATTTTTATATAAATTTATAATGAATTATCAAAAAATACGGGGCGGTTGGTGAGTGGCGTTATCAATATTGACCGTTGAATTGATGGAAATCAACGGTTGAGATGAGATACTTCCGTCTCACATAATGTATTGGTCCTCCTTGAACCTTTTCCTGTTCTTAAGAATCAAATTTAATTAATTTTGTTTATCACGGCAGCATAACAACAGTACACAATCAAATAAAATACATACTTATCTTATATGAATACCCATACACTGATTTATAAAAATTACCCATATGATTAAATTAAAAGGAAAATTAATTAAACAACCATGACTTATCTCGTACCTAATTTTGTTTGATGAAACAAATACAATATTACGAAGTCCAAAAGGGCATACAATTACACGAGGGAGTCGAGGTACAATGATACGTCCTCGATGTCGGATGAGCACATGACTGTTCGGAAGAGTGCAAGGCAGAGGATTCCATCCTCAAAGTATTCAAATGATTCCTACGTTACTTAAGTTCAAAAGTCATGTAATAAAGATCCATAGTTAAGTACCAAATAATGTTTTGGTATCTCTAACGTCATGGAACTATTATATATTGAAAGGTAGTAAAATAATACAAGGCAGAGAATAAACTACAAGTTATATCATTCTTCTTTTCTTCCCAGCACACCTGTGCTAACCTTTATCCCATCAATTGGTGCTCTTTCATTGAGAGATGCCTGAAACAAGAAGCAACACCATTGACGCAGCGCTGTCTGCCATCACCACCAGTGTAGGGGAGTTAAGCTCACGAACACAACGTGTGGAAGAAGTAATAGAGAATCATACATCTCAGATGGAACGTTTGTTCACAATGATGGAAGAGATGCGTGAAGCTATACAAGAACTGAAAGTGGATCGAGGTCCAAGGTCTGATAAACAACCTATCAATCCGGATTCTGATTCATCTCAGCTTCTACCTACCCCAATTCAATATGTGCAGTCAGCAACTCAAACACCACAACCCAATTCAAGGAATCACGTAGTTGCTGAAACTTCGCAAACAAGATATGGAGTGCATCAACAACTAACGCAAAAGCTACCTAGACTTGATATTCCCTATTTTTCTGGGGAAGGGGTTGAAGGGTGGCTTTTTCAGATTGAACGTTACTTTGAGGTTCATGGTACGCCTACGGAGCAAAAGCTTATGGTGGCCACATTTTATATGTCAGGGGAGGCGCTTAAATGGTACCAATGGATGCATGCTACTGGACAAATCAAGTCGTGGGAGATGTTGGCTTGTGACCTTTGTTTACGCTTTGGACCCTCTATGTTCTGGAATGCTGAAGTGACCCTTAATAAGCTACAACAAACAACTAATGTATCTGCATACATCACTGAGTTTGAAGCATTGTCAATAAGGACACCAGGTCTTACTGCAGATAATTTGCTACATCGTTTTCTAGCTGGACTTAAAGAAGATATACATCGTGAGCTGGTTTTACTGGACCCAAAGACACTTCAAAATGCTTGGGAATGGCAAGAGTAGCAGAGCAGAAGCTAAATGCATACAGGGGTTGGCAGCCTCATAGTTCCTTCCCGAGAAGTTCGCTAGATGTACCTACGACACAAACGACAATGGTTCCAAGTGTGATCGAAAATAAAAATAATTCAAACACGCTGCCGGTGCGTAGGTTAACACCTGCTGAAATGGCAGCACGAAGAGAAAAAGGACTTTGTTATAACTGTGATGAAAAGTTTACTATAGGACACCGATGCAAGGCAAAATTTCAGTGTTATTTGCTTGAGGATTCGGAAGTGGAAGTGAATGAGGTCTTAATGGGGAATGAAAATGATCAGAGAAGGGCATTAGATCAAGTTGCAAGTGATGAATTCATTTCTCCTGATCAGCTTAGTATCTCATTCCATGCAATGCAGGGACAGTCTGTGGCCAACATTATGAGATTGGAAGGTCGGATAAAGGGATGTAAACTTATTGTGCTAATTGACGGTGGCTCGACCCATAATTTCTTACAAACAAGAATTGCACGCCACTTGGAGTTAATTATTGAGCCTTCAGAAAATGTACAAGTCACAATAGGCGATGGGACTACAATGCAATGTGAAGGGATCTGTAAGAATGTATCACTTCAATTTGGTGATAATGTTTTTTGTGTTGATTTTTTTTTGTTGCCAAGTTATGGGGCAGATGTTGTTTTGGGAGCACATTGGTTGGCAGGACTGGGGCCAACGCTTTTTGATTATCAAAATTTGTGGTTTAGCTTCCAGTTTCAAGGAAAACAAGTTACTCTAGACGGTATAAAAGAAGTTGGGTCACATGATGGCCTTCAACCACTACAATGGAGAGATTCAGGGTCTGTGAATAAACCGCTTCGCATCTTGAATTCGCGTAAGGTAATGCGTCAAGGACATATGATACCACAAGTATTAGTTCAGTGGGCTGACCAGCCTCAAGAAAGTGCTTCCTGGGAGGATTGGGAGGAATTCATGCTAGCGTTTCCTCAATTCAACCTCGAGGACGAGGTCATTTCTGGTGATGGGGGTATTGATACGTCCTCGATGTCGGATGAGCACATGACTGTTCGGAAGAGTGCAAGGCAGAGGATTCCATCCTCAAAGTATTCAAATGATTCCTACGTTACTTAAGTTCAAAAGTCATGTAATAAAGATCCATAGTTAAGTACCAAATAATGTTTTGGTATCTCTAACGTCATGGAACTATTATATATTGAAAGGTAGTAAAATAATACAAGGCAGAGAATAAACTACAAGTTATATCATTCTTCTTTTCTTCCCAGCACACCTGTGCTAACCTTTATCCCATCATACAACCCGTCTAATACAGTTATACAGGGGCGGATCTAAGGGGGGCTGGCAGGGTCCTTTGACCCCCTAATCCTGAAAAATCAGATACTATATTTATAGGATTTGTTATTGAGACAGTTGCAACAAGTAGCCTGGTGGCTTCGATTGATGCTTGCACCCTGCTCATCCATGGATCGAATCCTGGATACCCCATTTTTTGCCCCCCTAACATGAGTGGCTGGATACGCCACTGGTCTAATACAAATAGGGATAACATCACTGTTATACTATTGCAGTTCATTGCTACCCAGTAACGCAAGCAAAAGCTGGCTGCCTTTCATCCGAACACCAAACACCATCACAGTTGATTGTTATATTATTCCCCCATAAGCCGATCAAGTGTGATTACCTTTAAAGTCGCATACTGAGAAATTATAATTCGGGATTGTAAAGGTGTTGACATCTATTTTTTGTTTTTGTTTTGAAAACACAGCAGACCCCACTTCCAATCCTTCTTTACCATGATCCACTGAATTCTTGTTTAACCACACAAACCTGACTCGCTAAACCAACAACATTAGATCCATCTCAGAATATTTCATTATGCAAAACCACGGCCACTCTTTACGTTATTCAACTTGAAAATGAATGCAGTCCTGTGTAATAAAATACGACCAAAGAATATAACCCACCAGCAATGTAGGAATATATGCTCAAGTGATTCTGGAGAAAAGACGCATTAATAGCGTACAAATATACTAACATTTGAACGCATCCTATCGTTATTCCTTGTTTTTTTTCGATTACTTTATGAAAGAATTGATACTTCGTATGCTTATTTTAAGATTTACTCAAGAAGTATAACCATGGAGCTATCAGATGCAAAAGAGAGCAAATTCAAGACAAAAGTGCACAAAAGAGGCCATCGGAGACTACTCGTCCGAGTAGAGCATAGTTACGCCGAGCAAGGAGGTCCAAGGCTGAGGAAAAAGGTCTTGGGCCGAGCAAAAATGTCCGTGGCCGAGCAAGGATGTGCAAGGAAGGTTGCTCGGCCGAGCAAAACATCAAAATTGATACGTTCGAACTCAGAAGACTTTTGCTCGACCAAGTAGATAGTTTGCTCCCTGAGCACTTCATGGTTGATACCAGGCCACTCTTGCTCGGGCGAGCAAGTCTTGAGAGAGCACTTTGCTCGGCCGAGCAGCCCAAGGACAGCAAGCTTGCTCGGCCGAGTAAAATTCTTTACTCTCTCGAGTAAAACCGAAACGCAGATTTTGTACTTTGTATAAATTGATTCCTCAACCATTTTTGGAGGGATCCTTGAAAGTTCAAATACTTAAATACCTAAAGATGTCCAAGAGATCATAGATTAGAAGACAAAAGGATGAGAGCTTGCAGGATTGAAGATCAACATCATCTCCTAAGCATTTCTACCTCTACTTTCTTTATCATGTTGTTGATTTCCAGTTTGATTAGTTTGTTTACATTTGTAGTAATGTTTGAGTAGTTTTTCACGTGACTGGGGATCATATGGATCCCCTAGGATTTGGATGATGTTTATATACTCTTTCTATGCATTTTAATTACATTTTCGTTGAATCTTAGTTGTTGTAGTTACTTGTTCATAATGATGCATGCTAAGTGTTTGATGAAATGCCTAAGTGTGTCAAAGTGAATTAACTTCCTATGATTTGAGAGTCAATTATGCGCGAGAGCGACAATTCCTCTTGGTGGTAGGCTAGGTTTGGTGTTGAGTTTGATTGCCTTTCTAATAGAGCGAGAGCTTGAGGTTGTGCACTTGAATTCCACGTGATTCAGTAGAGCGAGAGCTTGAGAATTGAAACTTTTTAGCGCGCCATCTAATCTCCAAGGATGGAACGAGAGTTGAACATGGAAGGATGACGCGTAGCCATAAGAATTCAAAATTATTGTGATTTTTGCTAGAAAATTGAGTGTGTTAACTCTTCTCTATCCTAGGGGTGAAGTAGAAGTTCTTGATCACTTTTCTTTACTTGTTATTAAAACCTATCAACCTTTAATCTACATCCACCAATCCTAGGGGTGAAGTAGAAGTTCTTGATCACTTTTCTTTACTTGTTATTAAAACCTATCAACCTTTAATCTACATCCCCCAATCCTTTTATGTTAAGCAAACTTAGGTAATTCTCAATTAGTTAACTATCATCTCTTCTCTTGGGTTCGACTCGAGGTCACTCGATTTATAAATATGTTTGATGCATGAATAGGATAAGTGTTACCAATAATACTACCCTAAATTGCACGTCACGCATACACTACACCCATACATATATTACAATCTCTTCTGGCTAAATTAAGCTTCATTGGGATTAAATTATGAACCAATCTCTTTGCTTTATTTTAAGCTTTTAATTTCCATATTTTCTTCCACAAAAATTTTCTTTTTCTGCCGTCAGAACATTCCCCAGTCACATTGTGAACCTCCAGTTCATTGATTCTTTGATGTTAGATAGTCTGCATTGGCTTGGAATCTCTTTGGGTCCTTCCCCTTTCATACTGTAACCCCTCCTTCTATAGTGCACCATCTCTTCATTTTAATCCAAGCATTCCAAATACTTCGCCAAGCATAAGAGGGACGAGTACCCAAAATTGATGTCCACATACCAGATCTTCTAGAATATTTTGCTTTTAGAACTTTCACCACTAAAGAATCTGAATTACTATTTAACTTCCAACACTGTTGAGTAGGGAGTCATTAACATAGTTGAGATTTTTGAAATTTAAACCGCCATCTTCTTTAGCTGATTGTAAAACATTAATTCCACACTAGAATATGGCTTCCTATCTGCATCATTGGACCACTAGAATTTCAAGATGGTGTCCTGAATTCTTCAAATCAACCTGTCAGGAAATTTGAAGCATTGCTGACAATCCTGACATACACTAGTATAGCTTGTAAAACAGCTTTTATTAAGATTTCTCTCCCTCCGACAGATAGGAATTTCTCTTTCCAACCCAAGACTTTCTTCCACATTCTTTATAGTACAAATTTAAACAATTTTGTTTTATTCTGACTTATAATAACAGGCGAAGCTAGATAACGATTATGGACAATCACTTGATTAATATCCAAGCATTCAACAATCACATTTTCAAATTATCTCCAACATTTTTACTGAAAATTAATTCAGACTTTGATAAGTTTACCTCCTGTAAGGATATAAGTTGATATTCTTCCATAACTTCTTACACACTAGTGGCATTATGTCTGTCAGCCTTTAATGAAAAATATTGAATCATCTGCAAAAAATAGATGTGACACACTTGGAGCACCTCGATAGTCTAATTCGTTATAGGGGTCAAGTAGTAGTCGAAATAAATTTATAAAACTCTAAAGTTCGAGTATCGTCCAAGAGAGCAAACATAGTGCATGTACTAGATAATTAGCAATGTGTTTTATCTATTCAATCAAAATATGAAATGTGATTCTAAAATTCCTAAAGTTAGCAAATATTAAAGATAAAAAATTTGCTAATAGAAGAGGTGTTCCAGAATCATACTTCACCCGCGTGTATCGTTCTATTCGTGCAATGAAATTAGTAATATAAACATGTCATACGACATATGAGAATAAACCATGTGTGCTTTTGAGTTAGCCGACATCCTCAGATCATCACTCAAGCTACACATCTAATAGTATGAGTTCCATCCATTGAGGTAAAACTCAATTATTCTTGATTACTAACACCCCACCATATTACAGGCAATGTCAATAATCAAAAACACAATTAGCACAAGTCTTTCAAACAAATTAACTCTTCCACTATGTATATGTTAACGCTCACGATTATCGATGTTGCGAATAACATTCACCTATGTACTACCATTCATAGCTACCGTAGTTAGTGTCAATCCTACATTATTCTGATTAATTACCTCAAGCCATTGCTAGTTTAGGTTTTTAACCTAGATAATTCATGCAATTCGACATTCATCCAATGCTAACAAATTAATATTAACATATGAATACGAACATGTAGAGTTGAATATAATCGTATAACAAAAATGATTTTCATTAATTCATTGCATGAAATCGAGTTTGATACAGCGCGGGATCCGTAGAATCCCAGAACACGTTGGTGGAAACTCTGGGTTGATGTTCTCCTTCTTCTCTTTGTAGCCACCACATCAGCTTCTCCCCGCCTCTTTCTAGTCCCAGCTAAAAAGAATGGTTCCTTATATACTTTTTGGGCTTCAATTGTGAACTCTGCCAATTCGCATGCTTCAATTGTGAGACCGTGGGTTTGATAAGCTAAATCCCCAGCTTCATTGACGAGCCCCGGACAAGCATCTATTCATTGCCTGTATCAATATAGAACCATGGGTTTGCTGCCAAAGCATGGGTTTCCTGAGACCACCATAATTTTGCTGAAAGGGTGCTTTGATCAGAAATCCATGGGTTCGTTGTGGAAGCGGCAGTCTCTTAAGCGACACTACGGGTTCAAAGAGGAAACTTTTCCTGTTTTTGTTGCAAGTTCATGTAAATCAACATCAACGTCATATTCAGCTAACTTAAACGTGAAACATCATGCAAAGTAGTCAAATGCCAATAAACGTTTGAAAAATTGAATCAAATTTATAAGTAATGACGTAAATTATAAGTCGTAAATTTGACTTATCAAAATACTCCACACTTAGAACTTGTTCGTCCCGAACAAAACAAAGAATTCATGTAAGAATATGCAACATTTGAGCATTATGAACTTTCTCTCTTACAAGCATATGCATCATGAGCGGATGCAAGAGGGGGTGCATTGAAAAAATGCTATCAACGGATGCAAGAGGGGATTCATGAGTCCACCAAAATAGATGAATACACATGATACATTCCTTATATATATATACCTTCCCGAAACAGCAATTCCCAAAAGGACATGGTCTTCAATAAATATGATTCGTAAAAGGTAATTTTTTTATTTCGTATTAGGGGCTCCACTTTTCTCCTTTAATTTAAATTTTTTTATTGTTAATGGCACTGTTACGCAGTGTTTATTTCGGCAAATTTGTAAGTGATATTATCGAAAATTAAGAGCAATAATTTCCAAGTAAATAACATAGTTGAGAGTGAGTGTAGGGAATGCAAAGTTTTGTATTAATTAACTGCATGAATTGTAGTAGTGATTTCCGCCTAGATATTCTGCTTAAAACAAAACAAAATATAAATAATTTTTTTATTTGAGATTATTAAATTCTATTTTTCTAGTTAGAAGGATTGATATTTTGGTTTCGAAATGATAGTTTTGAAAACTAGTAAATTATCACCATATTTAGAAAATCAGTACAACACTGTTTTGAATGTTGTCATCTTAATCATATTTATAAAACTGATTGATTCGCTGTAACACCAAATCACAATCCTATGTGTATTTTTCAAATTTAATATTCACTTAGCTAATCACCATATTTACTTCCAATTATCAATAGCCAAAATAATTTTATATACACTTCCATTTTCCACAGATTCATACAATCCTAAACATATTTGAATATAAATATTTAGTAGCATTTCATATATTTTTATTTCATTTTCTAGCCACTGATTGAGTCGTTTTCTGTTAAAAAACCTATAAATTCTTACATCAGTCATTTGCCATTATAATCTTCTTCTTCCATAAGACATGATTGCCGAATGGAAATTCAGACTTGTACTGCTCATTGTGGTTTCAGCAACTCTTACGAACTCGGCCGTCTGCTACGTCCGCCCTCCCCCTCGGGGAATTCTCCACACACCCTTCCCTTCATACCTTGATTCCTCATCCCCTCAACAGGTTAAGTAAATATTTTTCGTACGCCGATGATCGAGTAATTTTACATGTAATGCTAGTAAGTATTTACCAAATTTTATGGGTGAATCAGGTGCATATATCTTTGGTTGGGGAAGACAAGATGAGAATATCATGGTTGACAGAAACTGATGCAGCCAGTGTTGTATACTACGGAACATCAACACGAAACTATCTGTATAATGCAATAGGCAAATCTGCATCCTATAAATACTTATTTTACAAATCCGGGCTTATCCGTGATCGGCCCTCTAGAGCCATCCACCACATATTTTTACCAATGTGGAACGGAAAATGGCAAAGAGTACACTCTCAGAACACCTCCGGCCGCCTTTCCGTTGAAGTTTGCTGTTTCCGGTATGCAATGAAGGACATACATTTTTAAAAAGTATGTATGATTAAATTTGAGGTAACGGAACTTGTCGTCGATTTCAGGTGATTTGGGGCAGACAGGTTGGACAGCTTCGACTCTTCAGCACATATCAAAATCTGAATATGATGTAATGTTACTGCCGGGTGACTTGTCATATGCAGACTATTTTCAGCCATTATGGGACTCATTCGGCCGCTTGG
This sequence comes from Sedum album, assembly GCA_006409495.1. NCBI lineage: Eukaryota > Viridiplantae > Streptophyta > Magnoliopsida > Saxifragales > Crassulaceae > Sedum > Sedum album. The sequence continues at coordinate 65,161 of QZGG01000447.1, forward strand.
TGGAGCCACTAGCAAGCCAACGTCCGTGGATGGTAGCAATAGGCAACCACGAACCCGAGAAAGTCCCACTTATCCACTCTGAGAGTTTCACAGCTTACAATGCAAGATGGCACATGCCATTCGAAGAAAGTAATTCTCCATCTAATCTATTTTACTCGTTCAATGTTGCGGGAGCCCATGTCATTGTTCTTGGATCCTACACTGATTTTGAACAAGGTTCACCGCAGTACAAATGGCTAGAGGCGGATATATATTCAGTAGACAGGACCAAAACTCCTTGGCTCATTGTGATGTTACATGCTCCTTGGTACAATACTAATGAGGCGCATCAAGATGAATATGCTTCGGTTTATATGAAAGCTTGTATGGAAGGTCTGATCAAGAATGCACGCGTTGATGTAGTCTTTGCTGGGCATGTTCATGCTTATGAGCGATTCGTAAGTTCCATTTACTACTCATACACTTGAGGTTAACCTGTCCTGGAAATTTTCTTATTTAAACTCTATGGCATTTGTGCAGACTCGGGTTTTCAACGACGATGCAGACATTTGTGGACCGGTGTACATAACTATTGGCGATGGTGGCAATCGAGAAGGCTTAGCTAAAAACTACCAGGATCCACAACCAAGTATATCAATCTTTCGAGAAGCCAGTTTCGGACATGGAGAATTGAAGATGGTGAATGAAACTCATGCTGAATGGACATGGCACAGAAATGACGATGATCAAGCAACCGTTGCTGATTCAGTTTGGCTAAGGAGTCTTGCATCTGTCCCGGCCTGCAAATAATGTAAAACATAATTGTCATTTATAATAAATACATGTTAATTTACAGGATGGTAACATCTTCCGAGGCACGGTAGGAACAAAATGATTAGGCTTCTGGTCACGGATATGATTGTCAAGATCGATGTTGTTGGTTCTCTTCTTCAAGAATGCTTTTCCGGGCAATGCTTCCAAGAACGACCTATTCGAACCAGGTTCATGATAAGAGTTTCCACTTCTCCAGACTAGTTTAACAATAATAAAACACAAGTTAGGATGTTAATAAAACGTGAGAGAAAGTATTTTCGCTAGTTAAGAGATCATACCTTTAGAAGGCTATGGTCCGTTCATCACGTTCAAAATGCTACAAGCCTCACTGTATTCTAGGTCTGGCAGCAGCTTAGGTGTGAGTAAAAAGCATCTGAATGAAGACATTTGATTTGGGAAGTCGTAAGCATATACACTCACAAATGACGACTATGCCGTCGAGATCATGAGGATAAGGTTTTCTTACTGAGGTGTGTTTGGCCGGCTAGCAGCTCTCACTAACTGCTGAAACATTTTCCTCTCGTTGATCAGGTCCATTCCTGATGATTACTACGTTAAAGAAAATCAGAGTAGCTGTTGGTGACATTCTTTGAAAATAACAAACACATGCTAACCTTGATTAATTTCATCAACCACTCTGAGTGGGCAGATCTTGAAGAGATACAAGATAAAGAATGGTACACACTGAACGTTCCTGGTAAGAACCGACACATTTGTTGGATCAAATTCATTGCAAAATATTGGCAACAAATTATGCAGGATGATGAGCAGTTCAAATTCTTTTGATGAACAAGTTGGCATCCCACATACCAGCGTACAGCCTCAAACCAAGTAACTACTGAACTTCGCTATAAAAACAAAACCAGAATCACCAAAGGCAAGCTAAGAGTTGAAAGCAATTGAGCATGTTAGTTAACTGGTGCAAATAAATTCATCACAGTTTTGTAAACGCACCCAATAACACTTCTCCAGCCACGGCCATCTCCCTGAAGTTACAACTGAAATTTTCATTTATCTGATCAACAAGGCTCCTCAGCTTAGGTAGCCAGTTGGCCTACAATGTTAACAAAACCAATGAACTATTCAAGACTTGACTGAAACAACCAAGTGTAATATTCTCATCATTTTCTCTATCCAATAAACAAGATTTACCTTCATAGAGCTAACTTCATTTTTACAGTTTTTTCAGTGACTCTTCTTCAGCGTCGAGGCGTGCAGTTAATTGTTCTATCTGTATCTGATGCTCTTCATATTCTTTCAAAACATTTTGGTTGTCAAAAAGAATAGCATACGCTTGTGATACATTATCCTGAATAGCTGCTTCGAACCCCTCAATCATAGTGGGCATCTGCAGGTATGAGGGAGAAAAGGTTTTTAATATGTGAATAATAGTACCCTAGCATACCATAAATGGATATGGATTACATGATGTTTAAGATGGTTGGGCAGCTGTGAATTGGATTGGGTAAGGCATTTCCAATAGTCAAGATTATCCCTTAATGGCGTACAACAAATAAAATGTGTTGGATCGTAGGTTAGCGTTCCCTCTGAGGTAACTCAGTTATGAGTTCCCTGAGAGGGTTTGCAGTTAACAGTTAACGCAGCGGAATTAAATTAAATAAAAAACTGAAAGTAAAGACTCACGATTTATAGTGGAAACCACAATAGCCAACCAGACTACTGCGTAAAACCACTACCTTCCGGAGAAGGGTTTGAATGCGTATGACGCTTCTTTAAGGTATGCTTGTTTGACTATTACAACGTACTATCTATCGCCTACAACGACTAGATACAATACTTGCAACTCGTAAACTCAACCTAACGAAGCTCACACCACACGTACTCTCGAACAACTCTCTCAGCAACGTGCACGACGATCCGGCTCAAAGAAATCTTCCTTCTTCTCTTGCTCCTCGGATATCGCGCAGAGGCTTCAAAGCCGTCGGACTCTCTCTTTTATACTTCTTGTATTCTGTCTTCTTTTTCTCTCCAATCAGATTCTGCTTTCTTAATTTGTCTCGTCATAAATGCTCAAGTCAGATTTGCTTTCCATGTTTGTTATGCAATTAATGCTCTCAAGATCTCCTTCATTAATGCCGCCTTCCAAAGTCAGCGCTGCTGTCTTTTGTTCCTACATTCTTTTGATTTCTTCATTCCTTCTTTGGCAAGTAGGACTTTCTTAATTTGCTTCCTGCATATCTCATTAAACCTCAAAGCCATATTAGTCCTTAGTGTTTGTCATTCATCAAAACTAAGGCCCAACAATATTCCCCCTTTTTGATGATGACAAACCACTATCACAGATAAGCAATCACACATAAGCAATAATCTGATCAGTATAATCCATTGAAGCATTTACCAGATATTATCATGAAATACCCCTTTCAGAACTGTGCATTGATTTCCCTCTCAGGGTACTAGACTTCCCCCTCAGGGTATGCACCAAGTATCAGACTTCCCCCTCAGGGTATGCACGCGATAACCCTTAAGAGAAACAGTCTCAGAACTTGACATTCCCCCCTCGAACCATGTACCTGTGTGTTAGTAATACTTCCCCCTTTTGACATCATCGAAAAGGGCAGCAAGCAAGCTCAATAATCAACGACACAATTAACACAAAACACGCTGGCACCTGCTTCGGTAAGCAACTTGGCCATTTGATAAAATCCCTCCGAGGCAGCGATATGAAGCGGTGTCCTAAGGTCATAGTTCTTTGAATCTGGGTCTACACCTGAACTCAGAATCCTTTTGACAAAATCAGTGTCTCCCTTTGAAACAGCACTGCAAAGGAGACCACCCGAATCATCAAATTTCAGAGAAGCTCCCTCTTTGATGAGTAAGGAAGCAACTCCATCATGCCCATTTTTTATTGCCTCTAGTAATGGTGTGTTTCCAAATTTGTCTAAAACAAGAACCATGAGTGACACTTAGATTTTACAGTTGCAGGGAGTCAAGGAAGGTGGATTTCTAGGAAGAAAATATGAGAAAAGCAGATTACCTGGAATGTCAACTTCAATTCCTTCTTGTATGAGAAATAATGCAATATCTTCATATCCTCTTGACGCCGCTAGATGCTGTTTTTTTTAAAAAAAAATTAGAAGACGAACCTATTTTCATCAAGCTAAAAGAGTGTCATATAATCCTGTACCAAAGGGGTTCTTCCATCATAGTCTGTCTTGTTAGGATCAGCTCCAGTTCGAATCAAACTCTTCAACTGATATAAATCTCCAAAATATACTGCATTGTTTACTTTCAAAGCTAGTTCAGCTTCTTGCTTTCCTATGTGAAATATAACTTCAGATTCCACCTGTTTAACTCGCAAACTGGCATCCCTCTCCTGTTATTTGTATTAACATCATTCCTTAGTAATTCAGAATATGAGATTCCCATTGCTCAAGTGAGAGTAAAACCTCATTCCATTATATAGTGCCATAAACAACAAACGACAGGAATTACCTCTAAAATATTGTTGTATATTTTTCTCCCATCATTAAAATATATCTCAAGAATTGTTCGTGAATGACTGTTTGTCAATCCTCAAAAGTCTGCATAACTCACGAACTCGAACTGTGTATGGGTGAGGAATATTGCAAAGAATAGAAATTTCCCCAAAGGAGCTGAAAGGCTTTAAAAGGGAAACAAGCTCCTCTGAACCATCTTCACTAGTGCCAACAACTTCCTGCAATTTTCCCAGCATCACCAATTATGACTTCAGAGGACAGCGCACCAGTAACTTCTATGAGACCTCCAATGCATGAAAGATTCTAAACTGATCACCATTGTTTTTCATTCCCCCCATACATATATGTAATTTTGATAACACACAAGTGAAATGGAGAGGAGTAAGGTATATAACCAGATATCATATAAAGATATGTAGTACCAGGACGCCGTGACAAATTAAATAAAGTTGATCAACAACATGTCCTTGTTCCATAATCAGTTCTCCAGGAAGAAAGAACTCCTCATGCACTTTCATCACCTGTCTTTCAAAATCATGAATAACTTCAATGGAATTTCTTTTCAACACAGGAAAGACAAAATGAAAAGTTGGTAACAAGTAATGAGATGACCCAAAAAGTGACTTACAGTTTGGTTTATTAGCTCAGAAGAGCATCCTTTGAATATAGGGACCTTTTCAACATACGGCTTATATAATGTTTGAGAAATCTGCAAAGAAACGAACCAATGTATCAAGGAAACTGAAGGAGCTACAAAATTGTACTTCATGTAATGCACCATTTTTTATACGAACTTCACTTAATTAAAAGCAAGGCTAGATTCATGACACATACAAAAGATCAAAATGTACGACATGGTTTAGCTTTTCTTTAAGCTATACAGTATACACTGAGACAGAGTTTATGGCCAGTCATTAGGTACGAATAAATAAAGAATATGGACACCAAAAGTCAGTAAGTTATCTTAACACGGTGAAGTGAAGTGACGTGTGAACTCACTCTGCTCACGAGGAATCTCCTACTACATAAAAAATTACAAATACTATGATATTTAACCTCTATTGGATGAAATGTGTTTATAATATATACACAAGGAACTGAAAATGTGAAATCATATCACAAATAATCCTTTTTCATCTAACCTGTGCACGTATAGAAGCTGGAATGTCCCGAAGTACCGCAGAGTCGGTATAACTTGTCTCGTACTGCAAGCGCAAATGGCCTTCGATCTGATTACGAATGTCCCTCCCAAGTCTATTTCTGTTCATATATTTTATTACATCTGTCATTTTATCCCTGAACCTTTCAGTGTTTGATCCTTTCACAATTAATGCCGTCATATTACCAATCAAATAAGCACTAAGAACCATGTCAAAAGAGACGTAGATCATAATGAATATCATTTCCTTTAGGTTGACAGCATGTATGTCCCCATAACCTACAGCAAACTGAGAAATCATTAGGCCATCATGTACAAGACTGTCTGATAAAAAGTTATAGAGAATTAAAAAGTGGAACAAATTTCATGCACCTAATATCTTGTAATTGAACAGACAGAAAGATGCCAAATAGCGTTGGTTTAGTTCAAGTTAAGACCAGTTGATGAATGATTAACAACACATTGTTCACGTAAATGAGGTACGCAATTAGATAAACTTAAAACTTACCAACTGTAGTCATGGTGACTATAGCAAAATATAAGGACGTAGTATACCGCGTCCTCATATCTATGTCTCTGAAGTGTGAGTAACTGTAGTCACCCAATTTCAGACTTCCAATCCAAGTATAACCCTCCTGTTCGGGAGGCAGGGTCGTAGCCAAATAATAAAAAACACAGGCCGCAGTGTGGGTGCAGTATAACTCTACAACGATGAGCTTTACAATCCTGGTAAACATATAACTGATCCGGATATCTTTTTCCAAGTCCTGGAGGGCAATGGTAACTTTACGAAGCCTGCTTAACCTAAGCCACAAGAAATACCGAATTACTTCCTCGTGTCCGCTAGCCTGCATGTGACCAGCAAAGCCTATGAGAAGATTTAACGAGCATATCCTCACAATTCTGAACACTGAGTACATTAGTCAGCATATATACATGGTTGACATTTAGAAACTCAAATTAAATTTTACGGTAAACAAGAGTCTGGATTTTTAATTAGGTTCTTACAATTTAAATTCATTTCTGAAAAACAAAAGACTTTAGCTGAGTCCATTAGTTGAAGAGGGTAAGATATCTCTCAAGTATTTAGGGAATCAGATATTTGACAAGTTTCAGTCATACCTTGTATATGATATCCCATGGCATGCAGCCAAGAAGATCAACGACAAAAGTGGACTTCGCATATCTGCAATAATACAATGCAAGAATATTTGTTGATATAAAGTGCCTCTCTAACTCATTGTGATCAGAGTTGTACATTTTCCATGACGTACAAAAGATCTAGTCCATGTTAGTATATTTGCAAGGCTAATTTTGTATAGAGCAGTATTAATGCCACTTCATTTAATTTCATACAAAGTCTTAACTTAGCGGATTCAGTTTACATGCATGAAAGAGTCATATATAGTACATCAATTTTTTGTTAATCAAGAAACACATAACTTAATAGAAACCCATCCACAACAAATAAAAGTGACAACACAGGAAGCGGTAAATGATTAGTTTTAACTTTTAATTACCGGAGAGCAATAGGGCTGCGCTTATAGACCATGCGACATGTGTGAGTATCTTCATAAGCAACCAAGAACTGCAACACAATATCGATCAGAAACAAAAGCTGAGTGGCAATATCAAGACCTACAAGGCTCATATTGGTCAATCCCCTGAAGAAGCCAAACTCCATAGGTGTGAAAAATGTGGAGTACAAAGCCCATAGAAATATGAACCACGTCCAACATTTATACCACCTGCACATAATATAACCTTAAGTTCATTCATTACTCAAATCCTTAAAAAATAACAAAATCGAAGATTACTGACTGATTGTCAGGATGGATGGAAAATCCTCGAATTCCATTTGCGATATTTTCACGGTTACGGCCTAAACCTAACTGAGCCTTCAACAAATTGAAGCGGCTTCCTCTTGAAGAATCAGTATGTTCATCAAGATCGTCAACCACATACTTCTCCTGGTCGTCGTCCTCCACTCTTTCATTGTAAATGAAAACATTATTATTAGGATCTTGTTGTCTTCGTCTGCTCTTCTTTCGTGTATCATCCTCATCATCTTCTACTTCCGCCATTTGATTTTGAGCGGCAAAAGGATTACGATTGAAAATGAAGGACGAGATGAGGAGGGACGCGCGCGGTTCAGTCGAATGTGATGGACGGTGTTTGTAAGCAACAGAGATAATCACGGCTGATACAGATATCGGACATCGGAGACTAGTGCAGTTAAATTTTGTTATTATATTTGTCCTAATTAAATCAACTTCTTTTAAAAAATTTATCATTAGTTTTGTGTGCAAAGGAGTATTCAGTATGGTGCTCTTATTAGGCCAAAATAAAGCACAGGTTTTTTTATCATGCTTTACAAGAAAATGGAACAAGAGGACTTTAAGAAACTGGACGGAATGGTCCTAGGGAAAAGGTAACATTGTTACATGAGAGAATTTCAGCAATGAGAGGCATCATATATTTTATAGAGATATATGACGAATCATTCATCTTAAAGCAGGGCAGCACCGTCGATATATCACTGGACTAGTAAACCAACAACATAGGCAACTGTTTTAGACAGGTGTGTGGAACCCTAATGCATTGTTACAGCCACTCTCTAATAAGGTAAGAAGTCCGACCCATCTGGTTTCTTTACAAGTATCTGGTTGTATTCGGGCCTCGAAGTCTGCACAAAAAATATATGATAAGATGCAGATACACAAAAAGTAAAGGCTTATGGAATTCGAACACATAAAATATTAAATAACTACATTCAAATATAATGTTGTGGAATCTGTAACGGAGAAGCAGATTTTTATGTAAAATTATTTTCCCACATTTTAATTTCGGATCATCTCTTATCTAAGTGGGGAATCCTGGCAGAAACCAATAATACAGCTGTTTTAAGTGAAGGCAAGATTTTAAAATCCAACGTTTTAGAAGCACAGAAGCCACCATTACACAAAACAGCTCAAGCAAATTGCCAAAGTGCTAATACAAGCCAGACAAAATACAAATTTTTAAACGGCTAACACATACCACAAAATAAGGGATCTCAATCATTATGAGCCACTAAGCCAAAACACAATGCAATTGACGAATTTCCTTGAATTAAGATGGGAAAACTTGATGAATTCCAAGTTTTAACGGTAAATGATTAGCAAATGGAAACGTGGGTCATGGTCACACTGAATAAAGCGATCATATCATATTTCATATAATTTGTTTCTTTATCCTATGTACTATCAGGAACAATGTTCATAAATCGGTTGATATCATACAAACGAACTGTTGCTGACAATTCGAAGAACCAATATCTAATAAGAAGTTCCGGAGGCTTAACATTTTCAAGAATAACACTTATGTTTCCTGACTCAGTTGATTATACTTCCAGTTTTGCCTAGATGCACAGATAAGAAAGTCCCTAAGGTCTCCACATTTCCTCCTATTAGTCAATACAACACAAATATAGTAGCATTTTATAACATTTTCGTTACCCCAGATTAATCTGATTTCTTCATTATACTCTAATCAGTTGCTAGAGCAGATCTATACCTATGTATATCTCGCACATGCGCACTTAGCTCAAAGGCTTTATCAAATTTAATAAAAGCTCCAAAAGCAATGCTTAAATTTAACAGAAATAAAGTAAAACAAGGAACCAAAAACAGACACAATCCAAACCCTAGTTTTCATCAGCACCACATCGAAATATAAACATGAGACATAATTTAACCAAGGTATAAACGAAGGCGATTACGATGAGGAGGACAACTAACCAGATCCTTGAAAACGAGAAACGCGACGAGGAAAAAGAGGACGAAGAGGATCTCGAATTCCGCAAATCGGACGAACGCAAATACAGCGTTGACGGCCTTCGTCAATCCCGATTCGTTTGATACTCGTCCAGGTCGATTAGCGCCTCGCATATTCACGCTTGATTGCAAAAATGATAGATCGATCGATCGATACCGAGTTGTGTTCAATTACTGATTGCAACCACCGACTATGATCGGAGCATCAAATCAAATGGAGGCAGCCTTGACTAGTTGGTCAACAAACAACGGTTTGACTATCGGTTCAAACCTCAAATTGAATTGTTGGTTTATTGAAGTTCGGTTCAATAGATCAAATCTAGTGTCCGACCGAAGTTAAAATACGAAATTTCAAATAAAATTATTGACAAGTTTAAAATAATGGGTCAAGACGTTGAGTTTTTATAAATCGAAAGAACTTTGTTGATTTTGATAATTTGATAGTTGATATAAAATTAGTTTTTAATTAATTTAGGCATTTAGCATTTTACTTTGCAAAAAATTCAGACGATTGATTTATTACATAAATATAACGGTCATTTTAAAAATAAAATGTATTTGATTTCCATTCAAGATGTATTTAGATGAATATGGAGAAACATCAAAAACAAAGTTACTATATAAACTTGTACCTTTGTCTTCATTCAAAATTTACTACTACCAAATATCAACAATCTACTGTAAAATTCGATCTGGGGTATAGGGTTTGACGACGCAATTGCATTTTCATACCTTAACCAGCTTTGATCAGGGGAGGATCGAATTGTGACTTCATTTAATCAGAGTGTTCTTGTTTGTCTTGATAAGGGCAATTGAGATCAAAGTAGAACTTCCTTGTAGTTGTACTTGTAGAAACAGTATCATCGGATTGCGCCTCCGGGATAGATTGATTCACATACTCATTGTTACCTTCGGCCGCCGTCGAATCTTGTTCCTCAACTTCCATCAGTTGATCACCATCCTCAACCTGATCCGTCGTTTTACCGCCTTTTGAATCAATCTTCTTTTTACCGCCTTTTGAATCAATCTTCTTTTTACTGCCTTTTGAATCAATCTTCTTTTTAAGATCCGCAATCTTTCGATGCATATCCGCAAACTCGTTCTCTCCTTGCTCCCCACTCAACCCTTTCTCGCCTTTAAAATCAACATCGCCATCATTTATTGTTCTTGAAATTGGCAGAGCCATTCTCTCTATTCTGTTCGAACCTCCATACCCATACACCTTTTTACTACTCTTGCAAATCTCGATCATACTACGCAACGCTGCTTCAGTCTCCGGCCAAATTCGCCAAGGCCTAATGACGTCATCTGGGTTATGAATGACGATGCATGCAGGATTTTCGCAAAGGATTGACAATTCTTTCGTCATTTTAAGCAATGTCGACGCACGTCTCTCGAAGACTTTCTTTCGAGTTTTGGAGTCGCTGATGAATTCACGAACCATTTTCGTCTTCTCAAATCTCACGGGATTGCTTCTTGGAGGCTGGAGCAGTAGCAGAGTGACGTCACAAGTTTCGGACAGAGGAGTGCTTTTGAATATATACATTGAGCCTTACCGTAACTAATGTACACCCTCACTGGGCCGAACGTTCACAAAGGCTAGGCCCAATTAATCATACTGTTGTAAAACAAAATTATCAAATAAATAATTATTCAAATGAAGTGAAATAAAATCTCTACCGAATTTACCCTTGTCTTCTTTCGAAATTTACTACTAACACCCAATTCGAATTGGGGGTTAGGGTTTGACGACGCAATTGCATTTCCATGCCCTAACCATTTTCGATCAGGTGACGATCGAATTTTGATTTTGGTGATTCAAGGGTTATTGTTAGTGTTGATGATGGGAGTTGAGTGGAAAGCTGAGCAGCGTTGGAGTGGGGCTTCCGTTGCGAAGATTCGACAAGCGGTTGATTCTTCTGAATTTAGGAGATGGGGTAGGAAATACCCTTTTGTTAGATACGGTCTTCCAATGATTTCCCTCACTGTGTTTGGGGCTCTGGGATTAGGTCATATGCTTCAGGGCAGGTAATCATGCGTCATTTTCTCTGTATGGATTTATGAATGGAAATGTCTTTATTGTTTGTTAATTTGCTTCTTCATTTTGAACATTGACTGAATGATTACACATACAATTAAAAGACGCAAATTTTAGGGCAATTGATTTGCGTTACTAGACTTAACGTGATATTTTAAATTATTCGTTTACCAAGTGTACAGATTAACTATAGTGCATATATGGTTGCTCGAGTTAATGGGTATTTTGAGCTTGTTGGCTTTTCTGTTCACTGTCTTAAATAATGACTTGATTGTTGTAGCTCAGTAAGGATATTGCAAAAGTGAAAGACGATCAAGAGTGGGAGATCATAGAGACGAAGAAAGCACTCTCTAGAACTGGTCCTGTAAACGCATATAATCCAAAGAAGATCTCTTTGGAAGACGAACTTAAGGTATGATTCCGTATCCCTGATTTTTGCTGGTATGTGTAACATACTTGGTATTTAATATAATCATCTTCATTGTTTACAGGCATTGCAAGCTAAGGTAGATATAAACAACTACGAATTTAAGAAGATCCCTCGGCCAAAGGAGAGCGCTTAAGGTTTTCTAGTTTTCATTCAATGGCAGTATGATCCCTTTCTGTATACAGCCAGTCATGAGAGGAGAGCACTCGAAATGCTAGTTTTGAATGCATAAATAAATCCTCTTTTCTGGTACTTACATTCTTGTCAAAGGAAACATAGCATTTTGTAACACATGTTATATGAAACAGTTTCGAAGCTGACAGCAAATTGAAAGGCTGATGTTTTCATTCCAACTGAATTGAGTTTGTGGTAAATGGCAAGTACTCTTACATTGACGAAAAAAATGTTGTAAAAGAAGAAAAAGCGCCAATACGCCATTTAAGAAAATCAACAAGTACTAAGAAACTCAAAATTTACCACGCTCATAAGATCAAGAACTTGTCTGAAATTCATTTGATAAGGCTCATGGTATGGTATGGTTGAAAAGTGTGGTAGTACTGGTTTCTCTTCCAATATTTGCCTTCAATGTTTGCATAAAAGCTTGGCTCTTTTGGGATGGTCAATGGTCTGTTAGATCTGCCAAAAAATCAGGCAAACAGAAAACATGTCAAGAATTTGATAACATAAATGTCCAATTTATGAGTTTGTACCATTGAAAAATATTCATTTACATACCTCTGTGGTAAAAATGGTCTGTCGAATAATGGCATGAGTTGAGCTTTTGGAACCATTTCCTTTCTCAGCATCTTAATCTCCTTTTCTTCCATCATCTACTTGTCCATCATGATTATTATCAGTTTACATACTCTTAAACATTCAATAGTTTCATGGTTTGAGTTATTTAAACATTACACTTAAATTTTACTTGTCACTTTTTATGAGAAGCTTCACAGCAGACAGATAAAAAATTAAGCTTATGTGCGCTGAAAAGGTACCTTTTGCTGCCTTTCCTCTTCTCTCTTCTTCTGCTGAAGTTGATACAGCTTGGTCGCTATCTGAGAGCATCAAAACATATACTGATTATGTTTTTTTCATTAGTGAATATTCTTTGCTCAGGCTCCCTACGTGGAATATCTATGCAGGAAAGTAACGTGTACCCACTTACGGAGTAGTTGAACATTGCGCGTTTGAGAGCCCTATCTTGCGTATGAAGCTTAATATCAACTGGTTTAGTATACTCCTTTATAGGAGTTTTTTGTGACGCAATTGCCTGAATAATTGTTTAAAATGATACAGTAAGCCACTTATGAACTACTTCTTGCTGCATTCAAATTACATACATTAAGGAACCTTGGGTTCTCACCAGTTCCCTGCTTGAGGCTGCACTCCATTCAGCTGAGGATTGACTGTAACTGTTCTTCAAGATTTTCTTCATGATGAGAAATAGTATCAACCAATCAGAACTTAATATAAAACTGGAAAAGAAAACTGGGAAGATAATTATTGCGCGCTTCTGTACCTTTTGAGGGCTCTTGGCTTGCAGGGTATTCATAATGATGATGTTTTATGAAATAATTATGAGCTGATGTACTTGCTGCATTCACTTGTAGTAATGTGCCACTTATATAGTTAAAGCCAGTGTCTGGTAGTGTTAGTAATCCAATTCTGTTGATATGTCAGCTGTTCAATTTCTCATATCTGCACCAAACTTCTGATTAAATCTCCTTCTCGCAGGACATGCTCTTACTTTTGACACGCTACTGCTTGATCTTTACGCAGTCTTTTTGCACGGCCATAGAAATTTCTCCTCGCTGGAATGTCATAAAAAGGAAAAAATATGAATCGGGTAAAAATTCCATATATTTCTGATAAACTATCTCTTCTGGTTGTTAAGGTCTGAAAGAAAGTATCTTCATCAAAGTTAGGCATTTAGTGATGCTTGAACTAACCTGTTGTATCTTTGAGTATTTCTTACAATATCTGGCATCTAACTGAAGATGGGCATGAAGCAATAACAAACATGATTAAGATAGCCGCCTGTTGAGAACTACTGACTTTGAAATGACAATGGGGAATCTAACAGTGGGTTCAAAGTGCATTCATGATGCAACTTGCCAAAAACTGGTATATTCATTTAGCTGCAACAGGCTACAGCGTACAAGTTTTGTGCATCTTCACCACATTCAGAACTACATAGTTTTAAGCCCAGCCATAAAATATCTATTTTTGCACTTCGGATTCGGATCTTCTCCATGGTAACTTTGATGATGCCTGATTCTAACTTCATGGATTTCACATCCAGTCCAAAGGTTTTCTAGTTTACTAAGCCAGAGTTGGGTAAGAGAAGTCTGCTTGTAGAGAACTGGGTTTAGCATTTGGACTCAGGGTGGCCCCAAAATATTGCGTAATTTTCTCATTACTGAAGAATTCTGAATTGCATTAATCTCAAATCCCTGCACAATGAAAAAATAGTTTTTGTTTCATGTCAAAGATAACGACTAGAGTATGCCAAAAAGCTTTAGAAAGCATACCTATCTTAAATGTGAGTTGAGCTTTGGAGGGTAGACGGTATCAAATACTATTCTAGCAAACAGACGGCGGACTTCTTCCAGACTCCCAGGAGCTGATGAATCATAGTCTGTCCTGCTCCCTCGTTTGGACGCACCTCGCTTTGATCTTGAAACACACTCAAAAATCTTACGCACCCTCATCAACAAGGCAAATGATATAAAAACCTAGAAAGAAATAAATATCAGTCCATCTTTAGCAAAAAAACTTTTAGTAGAAAATCATTTTTGAAGTTAAGTGTATGTCAGTTCAAGAACATCAATGACAAAAATGCTGTAACTCACTAATTCTCAAAAACAAATGCCACGAAAGATCACTTTGACACATGCAATCAGGGTTAAATTTCTTACGAAAATCAATATAGAAACATCACTAGCAATATCCTATATGTACCACTGTATGAAGTCGACAATTCTACTAGAAGCAAGAAAGTAAATGCTAACCAGATCACTGAATGGTGCTTGTGGATATTTGGACATGGCCTGGGAAACAAAAGATTCATCAGCCATTTTAGATAATGCATCTTCAACTGATGCTTGAAGATCTTCAATTTCATCTAACAGGGAGCTGTTTGTGTGTGAGATCCCAGGCTCTAGAATCTCACTAAAACTAGAATCATGCGGTTGTGAGATTCTCCTAGCAATGTTCACAGCTTCCACCAAGGATCCACCACTATGCACAGAAAGACTGAATGCAGCAATGACCACCGGGTCGCGTGGTTTGTCAACGATAGCCAGATGAAATGCTAAAAGACCTACCCTGAAATTGCAATGCTTTGGTAATTATATACCGACGATATTTAGAATCTGATGTGTTTTACGAAAAACATATGAAGCTCAAAATTACGCATATGTAAGTTTAAGTGTGAAATCTACTATGGAATCTGCTGGACAACATTTATCATAAGCATAGCAAATGTATTCGCTGACTTAGATATGTTATTACTCATCATTTAGGCATTCAAAAGAATTATATATGTTAATACAGGAAACAAATTTAGTTTGAAAACTTATATTTGTTCTTACCATAAACTAGTTTGGCAGGGTTGATCTGGAGAGAATATGGTATCAAGTGTTGAAAACAATGTCTGTATAAAGAGGGTAAAAATCAGACATCGGGGTTATCAAAAAACCTGGTCAAATTAATTAAACAAGTAAAGAAAGTCATGATTTTGAGAAAAAAGTACGAGTAGCATATTAGATCTTTCATCGCGCCTCTTAAAACCTTGTGAAACAAAGTATGATGCCTGTAAAATAGCCAAGTCAAATAACATGAACAAGAACCAGACACCGATAGAGATGAAGATGAATATAACATAGCCATACTCATTACTTGGATAGGTAAAAGAAACTCTAGTAAACCAAATCTCCACAATAGCCTTAAAGACGCTTCAGCCGATCCAAATGCCAACATGTAATTCATTTCCATGAGAATTCTTCCCTGATCAAAGAGAAATGAGTTCAAGCACATGACAAAGTGGAACAAATGTTATATTGATTTGATGATTGATAACCTTGTCTAGTCTTAAAATGGAGGCAGACAATTCCTGAACTGACCGTGCTAAATCTTTTGTAAAACTGAATCTCAATCGTGCTGCGATTCTAAATGCACGTAGAATACGGGCTAAAGGAAAATAATAATCAGAAGCTGATGGAAAACAGGCAATGAATCTCTTCCATAAGGTAAAGTACGTATTCCAATATTTGATAGTGTTGTACGAAACATTGAAAGAGCAATGAACTTACCACAGTCCTCGACAAAAGACATATTTGCTGGAATTACAGTGCGCACCTACAATAAAAAATAGAAGGCTTAAACATTTTTAACCAGCAAGTAGCTGAAATGAAGAAACAATGACATTTTACGAACAGATACTTTTGTACTTTAGCTTTTTTTAAATCTTGCAACCCGCCCATATAGTCGTATACAATCTCCTCATATGGATCAAACATCAACCTAGAAAGGAAAAAATTAGAGGAAACACGTTGACACTGATCATAGTCAGGGATGACTGTGCTGTAATAAAAAGCACTCGATCAAATTGTCTGGTTCATAAATATAAAATTCCAAATCAAGACATGAAAAGCTAACCCATTGATGGTGAAGTCCCTACATAAACAGTTTCTCCAACGTAAATAATCATGCTCATCGCAATCATACGGCCTTTTCATTCCACTCAAATTGCGGTCTGATTTCCTAGCTGTTGTGCTAAAACTCGAAACCTAGACATTAAAGACAAAGCATCACAAAATGACGAAAAAATAATACATCATACATGCTAATCAGTTAAATGCATTTCACGTATTAATGCTAAACTCGTAACAACTGAGCTTCGATACTTACCTCTACAACAACATCCCCAACATGCACATGGCATATAGGAAAGCGTTTTCCGACAATTTCACATCGGGGAAATGTCTTCAAAATCTACAAAATATTGTATTAGCCTGGGTCGATAAGGTTGGACGAAGGTTCTTAATAAGCAATAAAAATCCTTGAAGCAAATAATCTGAAAAACCGTAAACTAAACTCCTAAAGTCATTAAATGAGCTATCCCAAAGATAATCCTTGATAAAGTCACCATAAATGAAATTACAGAATCTTCGGCAATGGAGATATGCCATTATTGTATGTCAATCAAAAAATTATATAATTTAATATTCAGTGGCGTGTACACTACGCACACTTCAGATGATGACACCATGGATGAAAAGAGAAGGGAATAAATAAGGAACAAACCTCTCTTAGCTCGGCTGATGTGATGACATCAAAATCTTTTGGAGTCTTGTTTAGGATGAGATCTCGCACACATCCTCCAACAAGATAAACTACATAACCTATTCAATGAGGCCATAAATCAGCAGCACATAGCATTCAAATTTCACACATCACTACGGATTATAACAACACGAGGAAGGAGAGAAACAAATGTAATGTATACCTTTCTTGCGCAACTCATTTAAAACAAGCCTTGTAGGTTTTGATATGGATGCAGTTCTAAGACCTAATTCTTTTGAACTCAGCATTTTCCATTCAGGCGTTTTAAGCTCATCATCTGATACAAAATAACACGAATCACATTGCACTATAAAATAGAAACCACTTAAAAGACACCAACTTTCATCGCAAGTCACCTCCTTTTGTCTTTCTAACAGAAGCCCTCCTGTTTTCCTTGATAACACATTTGGGACCAATGGGGAATTCAACCGCACTCCCATTCTGAACCTAAACACATACAATTACAAAAAAATCGGATATTGAGAAGTTCAACGAATGAGTCTTTGCGATATTGAAGAATTAGAAAAACCTTGCGAAAGCAGTAGATGAGGGGCCGAGGTGGCTGGCCGAATCCGAAGGGATTAGCAGTTGCAACAGCAGCAATCGCCATTGCCCAAACTCCAAAAACACCACCAATTTGTCTCTGATAAGGTTGCTCAAAACGACATCGTATTAATCAGTTTGAACATAATTGTTTCACTAGTGCAAATCATAAAACTACATTTTTTTGGTAAAATGTATTTAACTTGTCTGGCATCATCACTGAATCTTATTCATCAAACCTATGATGATGTTGCTGGGATTTTGTATGCATTTTGCAGATATTTAACTTGTTTTCAGCTCATTGATGTTATCCGCGCGATGCCGATAAAACTTATTACTTGCTGATACGAGAGAATGAGTTTTGTATCTAAAGATATATGTTGCAGTAGAAGTATACCCCATGAACTATTCTATTACAATGTGTTTTGAGCTTTTACTGAATGACCTGTTTTTACACTGTTGTAATTCTTCTACTGCAGCAAATGAGACTTGTACTAGTAACTGAATAGCTAATCACTGGGTGTGCCGCGTTTGCCATCGCCTTGATCAGCCAAAATCTTGTCGCGTGTTTCTATGGCCTCATTGCATTTCTGAACACAGTTTCGGTAGAATGAAACTAATGTTATGAATGATGGTTTGAGTGACTCAACGAGTACGAATTATAACGTAGGAAAGTGAAAATTTACTTGAACAATTAGTCTCTTGACATCTTCATCATCAACATTGACGCCAAAAGTGTCAGAAAGTCGCTGCAAAAGTTCAATAACCTTATCGACACAAAAATCTGCATTAGAGCATGAAATGAGCAACAAGTGAGAAAATTGTAGCGCAGACTAAAGAATTATTTTCAAGAATATGAATAATCTTGTATATTCATACCTTGTGGGTTGTCAACCAGTTTAGTTTTAATTCCAAAATCAATGTACCACTCCAGATTCCTTCTGGAATATGAAATTTTTGGTTGCGGCGAGATGCCACTTCCCTGTCCTTGAGTATTGTGATCAGAGGAGGAAGAGCCATCCACCACCTGAGAATGACCAGCTGAAGCAGATGACTCTATTGCTAATTTTTGATCCAACCTCCGAACCACTGTGATTAAGTATCAAAAGCATTAAAACTGTTCAGGTATTCTTGAAAATGTTAGCTGAGAAAGAATTTACGAACCAGCGGGGATAAATTCTTCAATATCACGGAGTGGCGGAAAGAAACTAAACTTCATAATTCTTAGTTCAGCTAATAGCTGATTCTTGAAAACTTTCAGAGATTCTGCATCATCCAGTTCTAAAAATTGAACCAACCGATCAATCAACAACAGCCCATCCACACCCGTAATAGTTACATCTGGTGCCATGGTTAGCACTACTGCCTTGAGTTGATTAAGCTCTGCGTGCATCATAAAAACAATGAATGAGAGAAACCTTAAGAAGACTAGTGAGTGAAATTCACATACCCCATTCAAGAACTTGTATAATTGTGGGAATTTTGACAGATGGATCCTCTTTTAATTTGATAAGATCACGCTCCAGTCCTTCCGTTAGTTCCACTGCTGTTGCGAAATCCATCGAAGAAACTGAATATCTGATTTACTGAATAGTGTACAAAATGAATGAAGATGAAATATATTTTTAAATTTATAGAGTTTCAAATCAACAAGATAACTGTTTGTAACTGATTTAGTTATCAGTATCTGTAACTGATTTAGTTATGAGTTTCTGTAACTGAATTAACTGAATTAACTGATTTATATCACATTTGTGAATTACATTCAACTTGTTTAGCATCACTAAATGTATATTAACTAATTAAAAATTGTGATCAGCTGATTGATGTTATTGAGGCAATCGTGGAAAGACCTAACTGACATGAAAAAGGCTTGGAACTGTTCTATTAAAATGTGTTTGGTTTGAGAGTTTTTACTGAATGAACTGTTTCTAACTATACATTTTACTCTAAAGGAAATGAATATCTACTTTGTAGTGATTCTTCTACTGCAGAAACTGGACTTGTCTATTCGTTATTTGAGCCGCTTCCGCCTTGATCAGCCAACCTCTTGTTGCGAGATTCTATGGCCTCCTTGCATTTCTGAACACAAATTTGGTAGAAATAATTAACTTCATGAGTGAATCGGCAAGTATGATTGATAATGTAGGAAAGTGAAAAATTACCTGAAGGATTAGACTCCTGATATCCTCATCATCAACATTGATGGGAAAAGTATCGGAAAGTCGCTGCAAAAGTTTGATAACCTGATCTTTACAAAAGTCTGCATTTGAGATTGACATGAGCAACAAGTGAGAAATTTTAGGGTATACTAAAAGAATTAATTCCAAGAATATGACTAATATCTTGTATGTATATACCTCTTGGGTTGACAAGCATGTTAGTATTAACTGCGAAACTAATGTACCACTCTAGACTCTTTCCGGCATATTTTCGTGGCGAGGTGCTACTGCCCTGTTCTAAATCAGAGGAAGAAGAGGCTTCCACCACCCGAGACATATAATCACTAATTGCAGCAGATGACTCTCTTGATATTTTTTGATCCAAAAGCCGAACCACTGAGATTAAGTATCAAAAACCCTTAAAAATGTTCAGGTATTCTTGAAAATGTTAGCTGAAAAAGAATTTACGAACCAATTTGAATAAAGTCGATAATGCGATGGAGTGGCGGAAATATAAGAAACTTGATGAATTTTGATTCATCAATGAGCCACTTCCTGAGAAGCTTCAGAGATTCAACATCTCTTATTTCTAAATCTTGGGACAGGCTTTCGATCAACATCAGTCCATCTGAACCCGTATAGACGTCGTCTGGTGGCATGGTTAGCAATAGTTCCCTTAGTCGAGTGACCTCTGCGCGCGTCATAAAAACAATGAATGAATGAAAGAAAGAAGACTTGTGATCAGAAAGTGAGATTCACATACCCCATTCAAGAAGCTTTACAATTGTTGGGACTTTGATGAATGGATACCCCTTTATTCTAATAAGCTCGCGCTCCATTCCGTCTGTATATTCGATTAATGATGCTAAATCCATTGCAGAAGCAGCTCAGTGAAGAATCTTGTTTTGTGCAAACTGATCAAGAATGGATGAAGAGGAGTTAAGTTGATTGTAACTGAATTAACTGATTCAGTTATCAGTTTCTGTTAGGAATTGGTTGTTTGCATATTAATAATGAGTTACATGTCATTTAAAATTTGGTATCTAAATGGAAAAAAATCTTACAAAATCCAACGACCTAACGTGAAAGTCATGGAAATATCTAGTTTGTCTGTCGTGTGTTTGTGACATATGAATGAATCAAATATGGTCCGCACACATACACATCATCCGACCCACAAAACAGAAAACTGCACCATCTAGTGTTATTGCCTGTCTATTAAAAACCAAACTATTTTGCAGAATATACACATTTGTTCACATGGCTGAGCCTCACTTTGTTCTCTTCCCTTTCATGGCTCAAGGCCACACCATTCCCATTATAGACATTGCAAAACTCCTAGCAAATCGCGGTGTTACCGTCACACTTCTGTTGACCCGGTTGAATCATGATCGTTTAAAGACACTCTTAGCTCGAGCTAATGAGCTAGGCCTGAGAATTTGTGTTAAGGAACTTATCTTTCCGGCTAAGGAAGCAGGGCTGCCTCCGGATTGCGAGAACTTTGACGCACTTCCTTCAAATTCCTTAGCTTTCAACTTTATATATGCAACCACATTACTTGAGCCTCAAGTTGAAACTTTGTTGATGAGTATGAGTCCTAAGCCGTCCTGCCTAATAGCGGACATGTGTTACACTTATGTATCTAATGTTACAAAGAAGTTGGGGATTCCGAGGATCCTTTTCCACGGAACGTGCGCCTTTGCGCTTCTATGCGCGCATCAGATATACAAATCCAAGATTCTTGAAAATGTGTCTGACTTGTCTGATACTTTTGATGTTCCAGATCTTCCGGACAAGATCAGTTTCACAATGTCTCAAATAAGAACTAATCTTTCAGTAGATAAAAGTTGGACTGAGTTTCATCAGAGGCTGCTCGAAGATGAGAAAAGATCGTTTGGGGTAGTTATGAATTCACTTGAGGAACTGGAGCCTGCATATGTCAGGGAGTATAAGAAGGTTAAGGAGATGAAAGTTTGGTGCATCGGTCCTGTCTCGTTGTGTAACAAAGACCAATCTGACAAGGTCGGGAGGGGTAATAAGGCGTCTGTGGATGAGACGGAATGCTTGAAATGGCTTGATATTTGGGAGCCAAGTAGCGTAATATACGCTTGTTTAGGAAGTCTTTGTAATCTTCCAGCAGCTCAAATGCTAGAACTTGGACTTGGCTTGGAGGCTACCGGAAGGCCATTTATATGGGTAGTAAGATCAGGAAGCGAAGGAGATACGCGGTTGAAAAAAATGATGTCTGAAACTGGCTTAGACGAAAGGCTAAAGAAATCTTCAAAAGGCCTAGTGATATGGGGTTGGGCACCACAAGTTCTGATCCTATCACACCCTGCCGTCGGAGGGTTTTTGACACATTGCGGATGGAACTCTTCATTAGAAGGTATATCAGCAGGTCTACCAATGCTAACATGGCCAATGTTTTCAGAACAGTTTTATAACGAGAAGTTGATAGTAAATGTACTAAGGATTGGAGTGCAAATTGGGATCAAGAAAATGATCAACTTTGTTGGGAAAGTCGAAGACGGGGAGGAGGAGAATGTGGAGGTGAGTAGAGAAAGGGTTAAGGAAGGTATGGAGGAGTTGATGGATGATGGCGAGGAGGGGATGGAGAGGAGGAGAAGAGCTAAAGAGTTGGCTGACAAGGCAATGAGAGCTGTTGAGGAAGGTGGATCTTCTTTTGTCAATGTTGGGAAGTTAATTGAAGATGTGAGAAACTTCAATGCTTAAAGTTGCACCCAAGTGTCAGCATGTCTCTCTTTAGTTACATGTTATGTTTACTGAATCTCATCTATTGAACTTTTTTTTTCGAATTGTCGAAAGGAGCATCCGGACTGATTCGAATTCAGATTGCATTTCTTGAGTTTCAATATCATTGCATTTTTTAACATTTTTTAACTGGCCTAAACCAGGTCATGCTAATGGCATAATGAAAAAACTGAATCCATTAATTCAGTTACAGTCAGTTAATTCAGTTACAATCAGTTAGTTGGCTGATTTCACACTTCAACTTCTGAGCTATATAAATAAGCAGAACTGCAGAAGAATGGAAGATCATCTTTCAGCAAATCAGATTTTCTATTTCATCAATGGATTCCAATTCGGTAAAAGAAAAAAGAAACGGACTGCTGCAAGAGCTTGATACACTAAAGGGCGATCCACTCCTCGAAGTCCCAACAATGTTGAAGCTTGTGGAACTGGGTATGTGACTCATTTAACAATTTATGTATCTGCTTGATAGTCTTCTTGGAATTTCATTGATTTTTCGTATATTTTTTGTAGAGATCACTCGACTGAATGAAATGTTGCAAAGCATGGGACTAAATGATATCCATGAAGATGGGATGCTGATGGCTGAATGCTTATCGAATGAGTTTGAACTAACAAACGCATCATCTTTCGAAACTTTAACCAGCCAAATCTGGGATGAACTCAAAAGAGTCAGTTTTAAGTTACAAAATCCACCTCTTAAGATACCCATCTTTTGTGTAAACGGTTCGTTAATTCATCAACTTTTCGTTCTTTAACATTTTCAAGATTTATGAGATGGGGTTTTTCTTATGAGGTGTTGTTATTGGTAATTTCACAGTAGTTAAACGTGGGGACACAAACTGATAAATGAGTTGACGGCTGCTGGTGCTAGTCCGGCTTTAGTTGGTGATTCCCAGTCTTTGGTGTTGGGCAGTGATTCTACAATTGATAGTGGCATATACAGACCAGATTATTCATATTTTGGGGATGAAATTTTTTTTTGTAATTTGGAGTTGAAGAAGTTATGTTCATAGAATGGCATCATGTGCAAAATGCAGATCTTCTTGTCAATCAGATTCTTGACATTATAAGGCAAACTTCTATGGTTGGTAATCTTGATCTTGATGATGAGGAAGTAAGGAATTTCATCATTCAGGTAAGCTTTCTCAAAACTATACATATTCTGCCTTGATGATGTTTATTGATTTCATTTTGTACTCAGAAAGCCGATGAGGCCATTGAAACCTGCACCAAGAAAGAAAATGAAGGCGGAAGCAGTTCAGAACAGGATTAGCTATTCTGCAGTGGAACCAAAGTAAACACATTGTAATAGGGAAGCTATTCAGATTCCGACAATACTCTCTCCTATGTTTTTTCATGTCTTTGAGACTTAAATACACTAGTAGTTTCTGCACATATATATGTGCAAGTAATTATAATTTTATAATATAGTTTATAAGAAGTTTATAGCTGATATATTAAATTTGTAAATATGAAATTGAGGAAGAGTATTTTGGGAAGGTGAATTGTGGCTTCAAAAGAAACCGTCAATTCACGTCTTCCCTCTATATCTATAGAATAGAAGAATAGATAATCATAGAAGCAGATCCTTAAAACTTCCTCAGTACATTCGATGAGGATGGAATGTATAGCTTTACTTACAATAAAATCCATATGCAATTTTGCTTTAAGTCAAGTTTAAGCATGTGTATTTTTAGTTTCTACTTCGAGTCAAAAAGTTTAGCAAAAAGAAACTGCAACAAATCATCAGGTAAATTTGAGTTGTGTAAAAAACGACGCAGGCGGGCTGATGATATTTGAAACACGGTGTTTAAAGGATTGGACGACGAAACTGAACCTTGCATTTCGTGTAGAAGAGTTTGACTTAACCAAAATTGGGGGAAGAACAGATGTTAGGGTTAAAAAAGGGTGAATCAAAATTAGAGTGAGCGATTTCGATCAAATGATTACCACGCGCTCGTTTGGCGCTGAGGAGGATCAAACGTCGCGACGGACAAGGGTTGCCGGTTCTCGTTTCCAGGTTTTTTCGTTTCATTCATAGAGCATGTACATGCTCTTATGAATCTTATTCAGTTCTGTTTAAATTGATGTGTTTTGTTTCTAACTTTCTAATGCGAAAAAAGGCTAATTCTAAATCAGTCAATAGAATATGTTCACACATGTATCCCTGATGGGGTGGTGGTCTGATGGTCATGATCTTGGTTTAACAACTAAGAGCGCTCGAGTTCGAGTCTCCCTGGACGCATCATTTCTCACATAGTGAGAAGTGCTTCTCCCTTGTGGGAGGTTGTTCTTCCTCCTGCCACATGCTTGGAGGCTGTTCGCCTGTATTCCTGTTGTTCTCTTAGAGGCTTATCTTCCTCGTCGTCGCCCTTGTACGTGGAGTTTCACGTCGTTATTCATCTATGCGGAAGAGAGGATTTAGGGATTTAGGGTATTGTTAATTTTATAATATCAGCATTTTTGAGTTTCAAAATAATTATTTTGGTGTATAACTAAAATAAGAGAAACTCTAACTGAATCATTATTTCAGTTACAATCAGCTAGCTCTTAGCTGGCAAACTTCAACTTTTAAGCTATAAATATGCACACAGCTAAAAGAGAGACTCTCACTTTTTTTGATCAGTTAAATAGTAAAAATCACATTTTTTTAGTAATCAATTATTTCGCTTCTTCAATGATTTTTCAGTACACTCAAAGAACAAAGAGGTGAACTACAACACGAGCTTATTACACTAAAAGAGGATGTCACTGATGCGGACGTTAAAATTATAATATATTTGAAGCTTGTGAAAATGTGTATGCCACTGATTCATCAACTTTCGCATATGATTGCTAGCATTCTTAGATTTTCATTCATTTCATTGCTGCTTTATGTGCTTAGTGATCGCTCGATTCGATGGAATATTAGAGAGCATGAGACTCGAGGATGTCCATCAAGATGTTGATGGATTGATGATGTTGGTAGAACTCATATCAAATAAGTTTGAACTGACTAATGTAGTTTCTGTAGAACATTTTGCCAAAAGGATTTTAAAAGAACTAATAACTATCACTTCTAGTTTACATCCTCACTCCAAGGCATACGCGTCTTAAGTCAAATCGGCCAGTTACTGAATCCTTTGCTTTAAACACTTCCATTAAACATGATATTGACTTTTGCTGATGAGGTTTTGTTGTTTGCCGTTTCACAGTTATTGCATACTGAGTAGTTAAAGAGTTAGATAAAGTTTGTTTTTATTCATATTCTTATAACTAAGTTTTTTTTGTTTTCAATAAAATCAATATGTATGTTGGTATCAAAATTTGCAATTTTTCTTTTAAAATATATGTTGAGTTGCGCAGTTTATTTAAGAGGGATTTTATTATTGAATTGAGAAACTTTTACGAGAGGATTTGCTCACACCTTCACCTCACTTTTTCTCATTCAACTCAAGATTTATTCAAGATGTAACAACACACTACACACCACCCCTACTTATACTAGTGATCATTCCTAATGAATGGTTAGAATCCTTTTGATCATACGGTTATTATTACATTATCGACTTCATAAATTATCTTCTCATGCTTATCTTCTTCTCTTCCATACTTCTCCATAATATCTAAAATTTTCTACTATTTTCTTGATGTCTTCTTGGGTTTATGTATTTGAATAATCTTCTTGATATTATATTTGCCTAATTAGACATTATTATCTCAATACCCTATCATAGGAGAAGCAAAAGGTGTTGGTAAGGCTATGAAGAAATTTGTTTTCATCTATTGTTTGCTTTTGATGAATGAGGTTATGAAGATTACCGAATTTCTATCTCAAGCTTTTCAAAAGAAAGACATCGACATTTTAAATGCCATGGAACTTCTTTTCATAACAAAAGCTAAACTTCAAGACATGAGAAAGAATGGTTGGAATGATTTGATGGTGCAAGTTGAAGCATTTTATGGAGAGCATGCTATAATTATGCCGAATATGTCGAGTCCATTCAAGAAAGGTGTGAGAGACAATGAAATGAATATAACTAATGAACATTATTATCGATTTTAACATACTATACGATGTGGTGGATTATCAGTTGATGGAGCTTCATAATAGATTTGCGGAGAGCTCAATGGAGCTACTTATTCTTAGCGCATCATTTCATCCTCGTAATGGCTTCCGAACATTTAAAGCGGAAAATGTGTGCAAACTTGCTAAAAAGTTTTATCCTTCAGACTTTTCATCATATGATGTGGCGGCTCTTGAAATGGAGTGTGGATTTTTTGTAGCAAGTATTGAGAAAGATCCAACTTTTACAAATATGGGTTCCGTGTCTGAATTATGTCGTTTGATGGTTGAATCAGGGAAAATGTGATTTTTTTCCTATGATCTACAGATTGATTTGCCTTATCTTGACACTTCCGGTTTCTACTGCGACTACAGAAAGAGCGTTTTCATCGATGAACATCATCAAGAACAAGCTTAGAAATAAGATGAACAACGAGTTCCTTGATGATCTTATGGTCCTTTATGTTGAAAGGACTTTTGCAGATTGTGTTAGTAATGATGATGTAATGAGCGGACCTCGTAGGGTAAAATTTATTTAGTATTTTTGTTTAATTGTAGCATTTTGATGTATGTCCTCATGTGACTTTTTTGTCTACATGAATGGTTTTTTAATGAAATTTTTTTAGCCCTACATGAATTAAATTCCTGTCTCCGTCCCTGACCCTATGGCCTATCCAACACTGTGACTTTTATAGATCTTATGCGTATGCTTTTCAACGACGGACAATTGTGTGTAAGCATAAACAATGTCAGATGCCCTCATGCCCAATATAATACGAGGTGACTAAAAATTACAAACATCTTTCAAGCAGGAAAGAAATTTAATAAGCGAACTCATCTTATCGAAGATAAACACAAAGTCTAGCACGGAGCATAGCGGACACTCCCGTTATAATATAACTATTATCGAGTAGGAAATGGAGGAACGAACTTGCAGTATCGAGTAGGAAATGGAGGAACGAACTTGCGGAAACAGTGGCTCAAGCGTTTATGCTAGAAATTTGCAGGTTGCATGGGATGCCGATTTGTATTGTTAGTGATCGAGAACGCATTTTCTTGAGCAAATTTTGGCGCGAGCTTTCATTCTACAAGGAACAAAATTGGCTTGCAGCAGTTCATATCATCCACAGTCAAACGGTCAACCTAAAGTTGTGAATAGGGGATTAGAGGATTACTTTCGATGTTATGTATCGGAGAATCAAGCTGATTGGATTACAAACCTTCCTTCTGCTGAACTTTTCTACAATATTGCGTGGCATTCTTCAATCAAAATGAATCCCTTTGAAGCTGTTTATGGTCGGCCACCTCTAACACTAATTGACTATATCTCTGAAACAGCTAAAGTAGCTGTTGTGGATGACATGTTGAGTCATAGAGCCAAACTTTTCGACCAGCTTAGAGATAACCTCAAAAAATGCAGCAACGTATGAAAAATCAAACTGATAAACTTAGGACCGACAAGGAGTTTGTTTAGGGGATTGGGTATATGTACGCCTTCAACCGTATAGACAGTTGTCCATAGATAGGCGTAGAACTCCAAAGCTAGCAAGTCATTTTTATGGACTGTTTCAGGTGATAGAACGAGTGGGTAAAGTTGCGTAACGTCTTGCTTTACCGGCTGAAGCAAAAATACATAATGTATTCCGTGTGTCTTTGCTTAAACTATGTAAAGGCAGTCACATGACCTCTGATGGTCTTCAACCATTGCAATGAGAGATTCAGGGCCTGTGAATGAACCGCTTCGCATCTTGAATTCGCATAAGGTAATGCGTCAAGGACAAATGATACAACAACTATTAGTTCAGTGGGCTGACCATCCTCAAGAAATTAAAGTGCTTCCTGGGAGGATTGGGAGGAATTCATGTTAGCATTTCCTCAGTTCAACCTCGAGGACGAGGTCATTTCTGGTGATGGGGGTATTGATACGTCCTCGATTTTGGATGAGCATGTGACTGTTAGGAAGAGTGCAAGGCAGAGGATTCCATCCTCAAAGTATTCAAATGATTCCTACGTTACTTAAATTCAAAAGTCATGTAATAAAGATCCATAGTTAAGTACCAAATAATGTTTTGGTATTTTTAACGCCATGGAACTATTATATATTGAAAGGTAGTAAAATAATAAAAGGCAGAGAATAAACTACCAAGTTATATCATTCTTCTTTCCTTTTCTTCCCAGCACATCTGTGCTAACCTTTATCCCATCAATTCTCTGTCCTTGAGAATTGTGATCAGAGAAGGAAGAGCCTTCCACCACCTGAGAATCACCAGCTGAAGCAGATGACTGTCTTGATAATTTTCGTTCCAAATGTATAACAACTGCGATAAAATATCAAAAAGATCTCAGCAACTAAAACTTTGAAAAATCCTAGGTATTCGTGAAAATGTTAGCTGAGAAAGAATTTACGAACCAACGAGGATATTGAAGACACTGTGTTCTAAAACTCTAGTGATGTCATGAATTGTTTTGGAGTGAACTGAAGATTTGCAGTGCAGGTGTAAAGGGCTCAAAAAGTTGAAGCTGCTGTGCTTGAAAACTTGAGGTGAAACGTCATCGTTCAGACTGAGAAGCAACAGGCGCGGAGCTGCGTTTTAAATTTGTATGCAAAACGATACGTTTGATTTCTCTTCTTCTTAGAGTGACTTAAATTCTCAGATTGGGATTTTAGGTCGAACTGAGATTTTAGCGAGATTAGAAGTAATCGGAGCTGTGTCGTCGTCTGAAGTTTGTCACTGGAGCTTTGTAAGTCTGTACTGGTTCAATTCATTGAATAAAACTCATTCTTGCTGGAGTAGTCTAGTCACAAAGATTGTGACTAGGAAACCGGGGTAACTTTTGTGTTGTTTTCGGTTCTTGAGTAATTGAGAAGTGATTCTTGAACGCCTGGATCGATCCTTGAGTCTTACAGATATATTGTTCAATGTCGAGTGGCGGAAAGAGACGGACTACACTACATTGAGAGGTTGGTACACTAAAGCTAGATGGGACTTCATCGCCCGAGGTCCCAACAATTTCGAAGCTTAAAAAAATGTATATTTATAGAGCATATAACTGAAACTAACAGGTGGCATGATCAGAAACTTGTACCTCAATCAGTTAATTCAGTTACAATCAGTTAGCTGGCAGATTCCATACCTCTATAACCGTTAGCTGACCTATAACTGACATAAACCAGATCATGATGGAATAACAGATATTTGTAACTGAATCAGTTAATTCAATTACAATCCGTTAGTTGGCTGATTTCAAACCTCTATTGCTGAGCAGCTATAAATTTGCAAATGTACAGAATTGCATCTCTCATTTCATTCTTTATCAGTCAGTTAGCAAAAACCAGTCTTCAGTGATCACATATTCTACTTCATCAATGGATATCAGTTCAATAAAACAACGGATCAACTAACTGCGGCAAGAACTTCTTGCACTACAAGATTGTCCAACCCCAATCCCAACATTAAGGAAGATTGTGGAAAAGGGTATGTCACAGATTGAACAATTTCTGCATCTACTTGCTTGCTAGTGTCATTCTTTATTGATTGTTTGTATATTTTGTGTGCAGAGATTGCTTGATTGAACGAAATTTCACAAAACATGGGATCAAGTTAAATTAAGGATATATGTGGGCTAATGTTGGATGAACACCTAGCAAATGAGTTTGAACTCACGGATGCATCGCCTTATCAACTTCTCGCCACACAACTCATCAATGAAATCAGTAGGATGTGTTTTACCTACAGTAATACCAACATATCCATCCATTGTCTAACTGGTTTGTCAATCAATTTAGTTTTGTTCTGTAACATATTCAAGAAATATTATCTGGAGTTTTCCTGATGGATTTTGCTGTTGGCAATTTCACATTATCTATACATTTGACAAAAATGAGAAATCTGGCTTCTATTGGTGCCAACGGTAGTCAAATGCCAAATCCGGCTATTGTTGGTGGTGGCCCTCAGTCTCATGTGGTGGGATGCTCTTCTTCATCATCATTTCAAAATAATGAGGGACGGGCCATTGGCTCCCTGCCGCAGCTAGTTGAGCTCAATAATTTGGATTCAGTCATTGATTCTGCAATTGAGTATACAAAAAAAATCTAGAAAAAACATTTTTAAACATCAAGCATTAACCATGTTATTGACTCTTTACTAGAAACTTACAACATGAATGATCTTAATGATCCGTTTAATAATAGAATCATTATCTAAATCTAATATTATTAGATAATACTATTAATATATATTAATATTATTATCTAATTAAATTAAATAAAAAATAGTAATTAATAGTTAAAAATCAACAAAATAAATAGTATTTAAAATTTGTTTCATTCCAGCGTTTCAAGTTAATCAACATTTCGTACGAAAAGTGATGGATGAGATCGCGGCAAAGATTGGTGGTGATGGTGCTACTGCTAGCAGTAGTCAAAGGCTAAATACGGATTCTATTGGTAATCCTCAGTCTCAGGTGGTGGGAGGCTATTCCTCGTCTTGGGTCTCCCTGTTGCAACCGGTTGACACATTTGAGCCTGTGAATTTGGATTTGTGCATTGCTAATGCAATTGAGGCTATAATGAGAACCCACTCACAAGGTATATAGGATCAGATTATACACATTCTTGGAATTAAGTTTTTGTGTATTTTGGAGTTGAAAATCATTTGCTAATCTACAAATTTTCTCATATGTTGAATGCTGCCATGTACAAATGCAGATTTTCGTGTTGATTAGCTTATTGAACTTGTACGGCTAACTTCCAAAGCCTATAAAGTTGACTGTGATGATGGAGTCATCATTCAAGTAAGCTTGCACACCAAATTTCACTTTCCAAAATTATTCATACTATCATGGCTTCATTCAACCTTTTGTTCAGAAATGCAATGAGGCCATTGAATCCCGATTCAAAAAGCTAGCAATAAAAGATCAAGACGGAAGCAGTTCAGAACAGGATTAGGTATTCAGTACTGCAAACTTGTTTTTCGGTAGTAGAAAAATTACACCTTACAAAGAAACTGTTACATCTAAAGGCTTGAACACATTGTTATAGAGTAGTTCAAAATCAAGTCCTCCCAGCTATTCAGAATCAGGACTGTTAGATATTTTTCGGCACCACACCTTACGATGCCTTATCATGTCTTAGATCTACCTTTTCTGTTTTTCATAGTCAATAAAGGTTTTGCTGTTTTGCCGATGAGATTTTCTTTTCGCAATTAATCGGGCCTACTGAGTTTTTTTTGCCCTGCACTTTCTGCTCATCATTTCTTCCTTTATGCTTTACCCAAGATCTTGATTTGGGATCCAATGATTCAAGAGTGCTTATCAAAACTAAATCATTGTAACTTTCAGGATGTTCAGAACAGCATTGCTTTTCTTAGTCTTTCTGCAACTTGATATGTTTGCAAAAACAAACATCTAAATTCCAGCTGGACTTGATGACTTAATTACTGAGACTAATCTCATTAAACGACTTCCAACAATGTCATTATCAATAAAAACAAATCCAATTCTTCACTATTTTTATCAACATGTCACACTCTTAATGAAATGACCTCTTCAATATTATTATACCTTAATGACCGTCTCAAGCTTTGGACTTATCTAACCGGCTACTAATTAACTAGTTCGAACCTGCATATAAACTAGAAGTTATGTACATTTGAGGATGCTTATGTCTTGTTCTTGGTGGGTTGTCACTAAAATTCATCGGTATTATCGATTAATCTCGATTAAAACAAAGCATTTCTTTGATAATTCAAGTTTCCTTTAGAACAAAATGTCAGAATCTGCACAAGAAATAACGGTCTAGAGGATAAATTTTATATTCAATTCAAAGGGTCTTAATGTGCAAATAGATTGATAAATTAGGGAGTCCTCAATTGGTTTCTTTATTTGAATATTCTAATTTGTGTATTCTTGTTGCTTTCATATCCTTATCAATCAGCCACCTTATTTGGCTTTTCTTCCAATTTGATCAGCATGTTTGAATTACATTTAATATCTTCCTGTATGAATTGTTTTTATGAGACTCAAATTCAACAAATGAAAACAATGACTGAATTCTACTACATATTATTTCATGCAAATGATTATTCTTGAAATCATCGTTTTCAGATACGTAAAATTAACCATTAAATATACGTTGAAATATCATTATCCTGATAAAAGTTTCATCATACTCGTCACTCATTATATACGCTAAAGGTCATTTCCAACTACTGCCATTTTCTGTCTACAATTTTCTTTGGAAAAAATTAAAAGATTTGCATACAAATTTGTATTAATTCAATATTTATATTTGTTTACTACTACTACAATTGAAATTTATATTAGTTTCAATACCAAGTATTTAAATGTATTAACATAAGTATTAACCATATTAAAATTTCAAAAAATAGTAGTGGCAGTATAGTAAATACTGATCCAATCCGAGGTTAAATTTTAAGAAATCTTGTCTTGTGATCAGTATATATAATTACAAAAGCCATAAAGTTAAGACCAAATTTCCTAACACATGTTTATGTTCGATTGTCACCAGAAAATGATGCACAATTCTCTGCTCATTGTCGTCTCCTGATCATTTCACAACACTTCCCTTAAAAAAATCCATACCCACTTCAAATCTTCATCACTTTACCTAAAGAATCGATATGTCCAACGTTACAGGAGACGATGCGAGCTTCGCCTCTACCACAAACTCAGCTGAAGATGATTCTGCTGCAGCCAGAAATAGCAATGACTCTGTGCAACTACCTCCTGTGAAAAAGAAGCGTAATTTGCCTGGAACACCCGGTAATTACTTAAATTTATACCGGAAATTAGCAACTTTTGGAAATTTTGAACATCGGATTTTTGAAACAAGGGGTTGGTTTAGGCAGTTCAAAGGATCATAAAGCTGAAATGATTTCTTCTTCATGATTTTCTTTGCATGAAATCATCCAATGAATTTACTAGTAGAAGAAGATGATGATAAGAACAAAAAGGTTCCAATAATTGATTCCATTCAAAAAAGTTCCGAAAGTTGACTCCAAATGATTACTTGTTGGTCTTCTTTAGTTTAGTACTTTTGCTGATGTACAATGTTATGTATTTTCTATTTTGTGATTCTCAAGTTATTGAAAATTTGGAATTAGGGCACTGTATTTTTAGGAGGCTATTAATGGGCCGGAACTGGGCTGGGATGGTCAAAGGCAAAGTCAAACACAATGGAAAACATAGTGATAGGCTAGAAGAGCAATCACTGGAAATGGCGGCCGACCAAGCTCAATGTCAAAAAGAAAATCAACTCAAGCTAGAAAAGATGGAACAAATGTTTGAAAAAAAATTTGGATGAACTTCAAGAGCATAGCATGATGCTTGAAAGACAACTAATGCAAAGAGCAAGTTAATCCAAGAGCTCCTAGGGCGATATCCTTCAAACATCCTCAATACATTTGTTGAGGCAGGAATGTATATAGATTTGCTTTTCAATAAAATCAACTCTTATAGAGAAAATCATCTTTCATTTCTGATCAGTCACCCAGTTCTATTTCTCATCTGGATTAGTAATTTCCTAAAAAAATTAGGTAAAAACGAAATTTGGAAATTTAATGTACTCAGCTGAAAAATTGAACCGTTATAATCCTAAATTTAGAAATTATAATATCAGTTGAAGACATTAAGAAAACTCAACTTAAACAACATTAAGAAAACTCTGTTCCAAGAAAGCAGCAAAGATGTTTCGTGAATTCATCGACGATTCCAAAACAAGAAAGAAAGTGTTCGACAATCGTTCTTCGACATTGCTGAAACTGACCAATGAACTCTCGACCCTTTGCGACACTCCTGCTTGCATCGTCATTCATAACCCTGATGACGTCATCAGACCTTGAAGGA
This sequence comes from Sedum album, assembly GCA_006409495.1. Classification (NCBI taxonomy): domain Eukaryota; kingdom Viridiplantae; phylum Streptophyta; class Magnoliopsida; order Saxifragales; family Crassulaceae; genus Sedum; species Sedum album. Next base: position 99,611 of record QZGG01000447.1, read on the forward strand.
TTTGGCCGGAGAATGAAGAGGCTCTGCGTAGTATGATCGAGGTTTACAAGAGTAGTAAGAAGGCTGATGGGTCTGAAGTGTCGAACAGAAAAGAGAGGATGGCTAGTGATGTTGGATTTAATGGCGGGAATGGGTTATTGAGTGTCGGACAAGTCAACGATGTGGTGGCAGATTTGGATCGAAAAATTGCGGAACTTCAAAAAAAGATTGATTCAAAAAGGGGTAAAACGATCAAACCGTCTGATGATGGAAATCAACTGGTCAGAGTTGCGGAACAAGATTCTGCAGTGTTGGTAATGGGAAGCGAAGAGTTTGCATATCAATCCATCGCAGAGCAGCCTGCGAAATGCTGTTTTTACAGCTACAACTACAAATACAACTACAGGTGATGATGAACTTGGTGGTTTTATATTTGATGGACAGTTATGGGAAAACAATGAAGGGTTTGATGTTGATGAAATTATGAGTCTTTGCGAGTCTGGTAAAGACAATAACGGTGGAGACGCTGAGATTGTTAGTTTCAATGATCAATTACTGGAAGACAATGAAATATTTGATTTAGATGAATTTTTGAATCGCCGCGGGGAAGACATGAATAGTGTAGAGCCTGAGACTGATCCATTTTGGGACGATCTCTTCGAGTCTGAAGAAGACGAGAACACTGAAGAGCTTGAGCCTGAGGCTGTACCTGAGGTTCTGACTGTAGTTGGTAGCAAAAGAAAAGCAGTGGAGCAAGTGCATAGTTTTGCAAAGCTCATGCCACCATCTTCGCAACGGCGGAAGGTGGATATATGACAGGGGCACAGGGCTCATTATACTAGAGTAGATTTACAAGAAAAAAACTTGATATTGTAACTTGCTGCTTAAGTTTTGAATAAAGTAATATCTTGATTTCTGCAATCTTGTATCATCTGTATGTTAATGAAGATTGAATAACAGAATCAAAAAAAGACACGACATCAAGACAGACATTGAAAGGAGTAACAACAACTTAGACTAGCCTTGAGCTCAATATCTGAAATGCAAAATGATAAATTGCAAGTACATACTGGACCAATCCCCAGTTTGACCCAAAAGTTGACTCAAAGGTCATAGTTCATGACCCAATATATACTTTGCAATTACCAGTCAATTACTCGATGTGGGATAACTTGACAGCTGACATTCTTTATTATTCAACACCTTCCTTTCAGCTGACAAGTTGTGCATGCCGAGATGTCAACTCCAATTCGTCTCAACCAATCCACTCGTGCACGAGTCCTTTGGTTGATCACGACTAACAATCCTCTGCCGCAGCGGTGACCCAATGAGTTGAACATCTTCCCACATCACATACTGGGCCCAGGTTCGGCCCGCTCTGATACCATGATAAATTGCAAGCACATATTTTAAAGTTAGAGTGTGAAGGATGGCGCGATATTTAAAACGATGCGTTTGGATAAGTATTGCTGACGTGTAGCTGATGGAGCGTATTTATACGATCCATCATTATCTTATTTCCGTTGTTCTTATATGCTTTATTTGCGAATTATTACCTTGTTGTAGTGTTTTGCGTTTCAGGTGTATTTGGAGTACAATGGAGAGTTTACACGCTTATGGAGCAATTCTAGACGGATTCAGAGCAAGAAGACGAAGGAAAGAAGCGAAAGATGAATGGATGACGTTAGCATGACGTCAGCCGCGGCCCCTACTGTGTTTCCTTCCGCGGACGTTAGTGGATTTATGGATATTATGAAGGGTCCGCGGATTAAATTCAAGAAGGGTCCGCGGTTGGTTCGGCCCGGCCCAATTTCAGAGTTTCAGTTTTAATTAGGGTTTCAATCCTAATTGGAAAGAATCTTTGGACGGCGAATTCCAGAGCAGAGAGTAGAGAATTGCAAGCAGCTTAATCCTTAGTCTTCAGAAAAACGATAACTCTTCGAACTCAATTTCAGTCTTTTGTTTTGTTACAATGTTTTCTATGAGTAGCTAAATTTCCCTACAGTTTGGGGAATTGAGTTGCAACATTGTATGAGATCATTGAATAGCAAGTTTTAATCTATTGAATTCTGTTCTTTGCTTTAATTGCATGTATTGTTATTTGCCTAACTCAGCCTAGCGGTAAACTTAGGGTTATAGCAATTGCATGATATCTAGTTGAATTGTCATAGTAGTAAAGCCTAGCGGTGGAGCTATTGTGGTAGTTGGATTAGGTTATTGTTACATCTTCTTGAGACTCTAGCGGGTAATAGAGGATAGAACTAGAATTAGGTAACAACCCTAGCGGGACTATCTAATTAGAACTACTATAATTCATTAGCTTAGAACGTGTCTGGTCTGTGATTACTAGTTGCAACGAGATTCCCTGAACTGTGTTTTCTCACTTATTAGTAACCCTTTAGTTTTTAGTTCACAAACAATCATCCAACCAACCCCCTGTTAGGAGTAGATTATTAGCTAGTAGCTTAAATCCGACACTAGATTACTTTCCCTTGGGACCGACCCTACTTACTGCTACACTAGTTTTGAGTAGGAATATAAATTTAGATTTGCAGTGCACAACGACGCGCTGTCAGTAGCGCTCGGTTCGGTTTGAGTATTTAAACTCAAAGTCAGGCGCGCGCTGAACACATTACAATCATCATCTTCGCAATCGATATCTGTGCTCCGAGTTCGTCTTCAAGAAATCGATCAAGAAGCTGTGTGCTGAGTCGACAGAAACTTTGGTAGGATTAGGTACTGAGTTTGTCGAATAGCATATAGTCTTGGGGTGTTAGCTTTAGTAGAAATCTGGTTTGGATTTTGAGCTTGATTAGATTCAAATTCGAGCTTTGCTGAATTAGTCCGGTTGACAGAGATTCAACCGGGATACCAGGGTAATTCGTGTGTTCATAAGTTAGGGTTCTTGAATTTCAATTTGGGGCTTTTAGCTAGGGTTCAATTTAGGCAGCGCTGCTCAAGCAGATCCTTGTATGGGACTCACAGTCGACTCAAAGGTCATAGTTCATGACCCAATATATACTTTGCAATTACCATCCCTGCCGCAGCGGTGGCCCAATGAATTGAACATCTTCCTACATCACATACTGGGCCCAGGTTCGGCCCGCTCTGATACCATGATAAATTGCAAGCACATACTGGTTCAATCCCCAGTTTGACCGAAAAGTCGACTCAAAGGTCATAGTTCATGACTCAATATATACTTTGCAATTACCAGTCAATTACTCGATGTGGGACAACTTGACAGCTAACATTCTTTATTATTCAACACAAAACAGGTAACACAAACATGTACTGAGGAATAATTTAAGACAATAAAGGAGCCATGAACTGTTGAGACAGAATTTGATATACGTCAAGAGTATTGATTGTGTTGAAAAGAAAAGCTATTCATTCGTACCTCAGTAAATGTACTGGGGTTGTTCGAAGGATATATCGCTTGAAGCTATCTAACAGTAAAACTGAGTCCCATTATGAAAACGTGACTTTATAAAGAAACGAATCTCAACCTTAGTGTGTTTCTAAACTGCAGCTTTTAATATTGAATAGCTAATCCTGCTTTGAACCACTTCCACCTTCATCTTTTATTACAAACTTCTTGATGCGGGAGTTCAGTAAATATCATGAAGGTTGAACGGATTCAAGACAATATGATTAATGTTTTTTTTTATTCAAGGTGAGGTGATTTCAACAGTACAAGATATTACAATAAGAGCAAATGAAGTCAAACCGAAGGGACAAATCCTAAGACAATTCTACGTCGAGAAAGTCTCATGAAAATATATGAAGAGCAGGCCATGACTGGCGCCATCCCAACGAACTCACCAAGGTCCAAACACCATCAGGACCCGAGAAACACTCCACCAAGCAGCCCAACAGAAGCTCAAGAGGGCATCAAGGCAAAGGAGGCTGGAGAACATGGGCCAAGGAGCAGGCCCAAAGGCCCAAAAGCAGCAGGCATCTCGATCGCGAAAACCCTAGCAGATGAACTCCTCCCAGCCGCCAACCACTCAGCTGATCAGTCGCCGCCGCCCCATCTGCCGAGCGTCGCCACCGCCCAATCAGCCGAGCGCCACCCACCACCCACACATCCCACCGTGCGAAGAACATCCGCCGCTCATCCCGTCGCCCACAAGCCCATCTCGCCGTTTGGAGGCCGTCCCGCCGCTCGTCCCACCCATCCCGCTCCACCCGCCGCTCATATCTCCGTTCGAAGCCCAGCAGCTGAGCAACAGCCCACGCCTCCATCCCGCCGAGACCAGCCACCCAAACCCCGTAGATCCAGCCGCTTTAGCCCATCCGCCCTCCTGCCGGCCACCCCGAACCAACTGCGACCCTTCCGACGCCGGACCACCACTTAGCCACAGCACTGAGCCTTGGATTGAAGACCAAGCCTTGGAAACGTCCGAAAGTGCCGTTAACCAAACATGGCCAAGCTCCCGGAAACACCACGGCAGATCTCACCTCAGACCACCACCCACAAAGCAACGCAAACAATCCCCGCAACGGGGCAGGAAAGCAAGAACCAGGCTCGGAGAAAAAACTAGTAAAACAACTAGCGAAAAATCTTTAGGGAGGACCCTAAAGAAGGAACGAAAACAGGAAGAGGAAATAGATCTGGAAAGAAAATACAAGATCTCCTAGGGGTAGAGAAGAAGAGCCATCGCTACATGAGGATGGACTTCTTGCTCCACCCCGGAGAGAAGTTACCGGAAAACGCAGTCAAGAGAGAAGGAGGAGATTTTTTGGCTCAAGGAATGGTATATGACAATATGATTAATGTTGAAAAGTAAAATTTATTGTGCACGCTTACCTGACCAATGACTCCATCCTCATTATCAACATTACAGAATTTGGTAGTTCGCCTTACAAGATCAATAAACTGATCAGCACAAAAGTACAGTTACCACATTCTAAAAGCACGTAGCATATGGGCTAAAGAAAAATTGTTAGTCAGAAGATTATTGTAGGAAATTTAACTAGGCTAAACTAAACCTAATCAGATAACCAAGAAAATGCAAGAAACTGGAAATTACAGAAAGAAATAGACACAACCTTTTTTATACCGTGGTTATATGCACCGGAGTGCTTTAGTCCACGTTGAGCTCCGATTAGGGCTCGGTGTATATTGATGCAGCCGGAACTTGGCCGGAATCTCGCCTGAATGTTTGGTTACACAGCAGCACACTCACTCTCACAATACAGTATAGATCTAGCCTGAAACCAGCCCTATTACACTCTTGGATCACTCCAAACTTGCCAGAACAAACTGGCTACCAACAGGACACAAGCTACTCCGATCTACACCAAATCAGACGAAACAAACATCCACCTGTGCGCTGAAACCTCACTCTCAGAATATACAACACTCTCAACAATCGAGAACAACAAGCACTCACTCAATTTGTGAAGATCAAGATTAAAGAATAAGAAAACCCTAATCGCTCAAGGAACTTCGCTACTGCATATTTGAGAAAAAGATGACTTTATACTCCCTTGACCGCAAGATCTGAACCCTTCATTATGAGCAAATGATCAAACGATTGGGACTTCACCACGCAATGATTCCATGCTGAGTCAACAGCTCAAACTTGGGCTTGAGCATGCTTTGTAATCATCCGGCCCATTTACTTCACCTCAGGATTCCACTCCACAAATCTCCACCTGAATCCTGAGTTCCCTGCTCCCAACAATGTCTTGAGCTTCAAGAAACAGCAACTCCAAACTCAGATAACTCCAGCCAAGATCATTCCCTTCTTCCCATCTTGCTAGAGCTCCTGAGCAGTCCACAGCTGATCTTCACTTACCTCCTTAGCATACACCAATACACACCAAGAACTATTCTTCATTGCTCAGTACCTGCAAAACAAATTACTCCAAGTGCAACAGTCTCAAGCAATGCTTGAACTTGCTGTTAGTCACAATTTTAGTACCAAAATCAGCAGCATTCTCAGCAGTATGAACCTTTAACAGTTTAACCACATTCTTAGCAATCAAATCCCTAATATAATGGAACTTAATTCCTACATGTTTAGTTCTTTCATGGTATACAGGGTTCTTACTCAGCATCAATGCAGACTGACTATCAGTATATATAACAGGCACACTATCACACAGTTTAGCTTCATTCAACAAACCAATCAGCCAAACAGCTTCCCTAGCAGCATCATTAATTGCTACATACTCAGATTCAGTTGTAGACAATGCAACCAGAGGTTGTAACTTAGATTTCCAAGAAATACAATTCATACCATATAGAAAATAATATGCAGAAGTAGATTTCCTAGAATCTCTATCAGATGCAAAGTCAGCATCCACAAAACCAGTTAAACTCATTTCCTGAACTCTATCAGTATAAACCAAACCAATATCCAAGGTACTGCACACATAAGCAATAACAGATTTCAAAGCATACCAGTGTTCAATCCCAGGATTTGACATATATCTACTTAAAACAGATATAGCATGTGACAGATCAGGCCTAGTGCTAATCATGGCATACATTAATGATCCTATAGCATTTGCATAAGGAAAATGTTCCATCTTAATGATTTCTATCTTAGTCTTAGGCACTGAGACTTAGATAATACATGATGAGCAGCTAAAGGCATAGAAACATTTCTGCAATTCAAACTACCAAACCTAGAAACTAATTTCCGCAAGTAAGGAGTCTGATGCAATTTCAACCAACATTTCTGCCTATTTCTAACAATCACCATTCCTAGTATTTTCCTAGCAGGTCCAAGATCCTTCATGTCAAACATACTATTCAATTTCTGCTTAAGTTCATTAACCTTAGACATAGACTTACTAATTATGAGCATATCATCCACATATATCAGCACATACACAGGATTTTCAGCAAGTGAGGCAAAGTAAAAACAGGGATCATATGAACTTCTCATAAAGCCAACACTCACAATAAATGCATCAAATTTTAAGTACCATTGTCTAGGACTTTGTTTTAACCCATACAAAGACTTTTTGAGCAAACACACATAATCAGGAAACTTTTTATCTACAAACCCCTCAGGCTGATGCATATAAATTGTTTCTTCTAGGTCACCATGCAAAAAAGCTGTTTTTACATCTAATTGTTCACATTCAAGGTCAAACTTAGCAACTAAGGACAGCAGTAACCTTATGGTTTTAAATTTCACAACAGGGGAAAAGATTTCATTAAAATCTATACCCTCCCTCTGAGTAAACCCCTTAGCAACTAACCTAGCCTTAAACCTTACAGGTTCTTTATCAGTTAAACCTTCCTTAATTTTAAACAACCATTTGCACTGAACTAACTTCTGATCCTTAGGTTTCTTAACAAGTATCCATGTTTTATTATCATGCAAAGAATTCATTTCATCAACCATAGCAGCATGCCATTCTTTATTCCTAGAACTCATTGCATCCAAGTAATCAGAAGGTTCACATCATTCAATTCAGCAGCAGCAATCAAAGCAAGATATTCTAGCTCAGCATAGGAAGAGTACCTAGCAGGAGGTCTAATTTCCTGCCTCCTTTCCCTGTCTCTTGCTAGCTGATAGTCCATCAGCTCACCCTGAGCTGAAGGCTCTAGATTTTCTACTTGCTGGTTTCTAAGGGTTCATGGTCATTTCCTAATTCTTGTGGTTCATCCTCAAGTTCAGGCTCTATTGGGTTATTATTTACTATATTATTATCAGGTTCAGGGACTAATTCAACATCAGCTTGGGTCTGGGTTCCTAGAGGCTCCACCTCAATCTGAGCACTAGCTGGCTCTATACTAGGTTCACTACCAGCAAGGGAATTATTCCTACAAGGAAAGGTATTTTCATCAAATGTAACATCCCTACTGATTATTATCTTAACCCCTCTAGCATCTTTTTCCCATAACCTATACCCTTTAGTCCCAAACTGGTCTTGGTATCCTAAGAATACACATTTAAGTGCTCTAGGGTCAAGTTTCCCTTCTTTGTTATGTGCATATGCTGCACATCCAAAGATCCTAAGCCTACTCAGGTCAGGAACCTTTCCTGACCAGACTTCTACAGGGCATTTGATCTAACATCCTATTAGGGCTTCTGTTCACTAAATAGGTGGCTGTACTTAAGGCTTCCCCCCAAAATCCTTAGGAATATTAGCAGTAATCATCAGGGCTCTAACTCTTCTAGCAGGGTTCTATTCATGCGCTCAGCTACCCATTCTGCTGCGGTGTATATCTAACTGTCTTATGTCTTAATATTCCATGGGTTCTACAGAAAGTATCAAATTCCTCATTGCAAATTCTAACCCATTGTCTGTCCTAAGGGCTTTAATCTTCCTAGAGGTCTGATTTTCTATTAACAGTTTCCATTCCCTAAATTTACTAAAGGCTTCATCCTTAGTTTTTAGGAGAAAGGTCCAAACCATCCTAGAGTAATCATCAATAACACTTAGGAAATACCTATTCCCTCCATGTGATTCATGGTTCTCTGGTCCCCACAAATCAGCATGGAGATACTCTAAGATATGTTTACTAGTGTGGCTTCCTACAGGAAGGGCTGCCTATGTTGTTTGGCCAAGACACACTGTTCACAGAAATCCATCTGTGATATGTTGTCTTTGCCTAGCAATCCTTGCTTGGCAATGGCTTCTAATCCCTTCTGACTGATATGTCCTAATCTCAAATGCCATTTGAGAGTGGACTTACCAGCAGAATCAGAAATCACAGCATTAGCATTATCAGTCAAGCACACACCATCCAAAACATACAAACCATGAAACATTTTTCCAGTTAAGACTAGTTTATCACCCTTAAACACTTTAATCACACCATTACAAGCAGAATATATGCAACCAGATTTATCAAGTGCACCTAGTGATATTAAGTTTCTTTTTAAACCAGGAACACACCTAACATCAGTCAAGGTCACAGATCTACCATCATTCATAGCTAGCACAATATTACCAATTCCAGTCACATTGCAAACATTATTATCACCCATGAATACTTTTTCATTACTGATCTTAGTTAATTGTTTAAACCATGATTCATGAGGACACATGTGAAAGGAACAACCAGAGTCAAGAATCCACTGAGTCATACAATCATTGGCAGATACATTCAAGACTTCACCATTATTTCCTATATTATCAGACGCAGCAGCCAAATTAGTTTCATTACCAGCCTTTTCCTTAAGTTTTGCCTGCCATTTAAAACAGTTTTTCTTAATATGCCCAGTCTTATTACAAAAGAAACACTTCCTAGTTTCTGTTTGTCCTTTATCTGATTTCTTACTATCCTCTTTGCCTTTCTGTCATTGTTTTCCTTAGTATTCTTACCCTTATTACCCTGACCACCCTTCTTACCCTTAACAAACAACCACTAGCAGACTTAGACTTATTTCCCTTAAGTTCTAACTCCCTAGTTTTCATAGCAGTAGTCAAAGTTTCATAAGAAGGAACAGTACCAGTCAAAGTAAACACATGCTTCACTATATTATAGTTTTCAGGCAAAGCATTCATAAGAATCATCACAGCACTAACATCATCAAGAGCATGAGGAGTACCATCAACCATCAAGACAAGCTTCCTAAATTCATCTAAGTTCTCATCAATAGTCTTAGCACTATCAATCTTAAAAGCATACAAAGCAGCCTTAACATATGCAAGATTTGGTGCTATCTGATTAGAATAAAGTTTCTAACTTAGACCAAATTGCAATAGGAGTCTTAAAGGTACATACCTGTCTCAGAATGTTATCTGAGAGACTCAATACCAGCAGATTATAGGCTTGCTTCATGATCTTGGCCTTTCTGGCCTTCATCTCATCAGTCCATGTGCTTTCATTCTCAAGTGCTCCATCCACATCATGCTGTGACAGGAGAGCCTTCATCTTCAGACTCCACAGTTGGAAGTCATTCTTTCCATCAAATTTCTCTATCTCCATCTTGCCCATCGACATGTTATCCTCGCAAGACACAAAGAATCACAAGTCAATGCAGATGAAGGTTCTTGCAAGAAACAATTAAATCTAAACCGGCTCTGATGCCACTGTAGGAAATCTAACTAGGCTAATCTAAACCTAATCAGATAACAAAAAATGCAAAACTGAAATTGCAGAAAGAAATCGACACAACCTTTTTTATACCGTGGTTATATGCACCGAAGTGCTTTAGTCCACGTTGAGCTCCGATTAGGGCTCGGTGTATATTGATGCAGCCGGAAATTTGGCCGGAATCTCGCCTGAATGTTTGGTTACACAGCAGCACACTCACTCTCACAATACAGTATAGATCTAGCCTGAAACCAGCCCTATTACACTCTTGGATCACTCCAAACTTGCCAGAACAAACTGGGCTACCAACAGGACACAAGCTACTCCGATCTACACCAAATCAGACGAAACAAACATCCACCTGTGCGCTGAAACCTCACTCTCAGAATATACAACACTCTCAACAATCGAGAACAACAAGCACTCACTCAATTTGTGAAGATCAAGATTAAAGAATAAGAAAACCCTAATCGCTCAAGGAACTTCGCTACTGCATATTTGAGAAAAGATGACTTTATACTCCCTTGACCGCAAGATCTGAACCCTTCATTATGAGCAAATGATCAAACGATTGGGACTTCACCACGCAATGATTCCATGCTGAGTCAACAGCTCAAACTTGGGCTTGAGCATGCTTTGTAATCATCCGGCCCATTTACTTCACCTCAGGATTCCACTCCACAATTATAAAAAATATCAATGAACTCATCGCACTCAAAGCTGCAACCTGATTTCCTAGCTGTTGTGCCAAAAATCGAAACCTAGATAGCAAAGACACAAAATGCAGGAAGAACAAAACACCAAACATGCAAATCAGGTAACTAGTCTGTTACAATATATCTCGTATTTACATTACCAGTCCTCCAAAAGCTAACTTATTGCGTAACCAGTCCCCTAAGTTTGATTATTTACATAACTTCCCCAGGTTAAGTCGAGTCTTCCTTTAAGGCAAAATTGTATTGCGGCCTTGGCGCCGCGACGTCAGGCTCAAAAGGCCGCCTCATACAACAACGCCTCATTCCTTGTGTTCGTTGGATCGATATTTTCAATATCCAATTTATGAATAATTGTAAGTGATTGGGTTCCAAATGGGAATTCTCAACCAGTCTCAAAAAGGAGGTGACTTGCAATCAAAGTTGGTTGCTTTTTAAGTGGTTTAGATTTTATGGTGTAATGTTGTTGTTAAGTGATTCTTCATGTTATATAGAATCAGATGACGAGCTTAAAACTCCTGAATCGGAAATGATGAGATCAAAAGAGTTAGGTCTTTAAAACTGCATCTATATCAAAATCTACGATGCTGGTTTTGAACGAGCTGTGCAAGAAAGGTATACATTAATTGTATTGATTTGTTGTGAAATGTGAATGCTTTTGCTGTTGTTAGTAGATTTTAAATTATTAGAGTACTAAGTATCTGTTTGTAAAATGTCATTGTTTCTTCATTTCAGCTACTTTCTTGTTAGTAATGTGTAAGCCCTCTAATATGTATTCTAGGTGCTCACTGTAATTCCAGTGAATATGTCTTTTGTGGAATGTCATGAGTTTATTGATATTTTCAACCTTACGTACTGCACAATCAAATCTACACAGCATACATACTTTACCTCTGTGAAAATGAATCAAATATTGGAATACATACTTTACCTCTGTGAAAATGAACTGTTGACCATTTCCCATCATCTTCTGACTAACAATTTCTTTTAGCCAGTAGTCTATGTGCATTTAGAATCAGATTACTAAACTTTTGCATCGATTTCCAGCGTGTTTCGAACCAATGTTTCCAGCGTGTTTTATTGTTTGCAATTTCATAGTTAATCAACATTTCGTACAAAAAGTGATAGATGAGATCGCGGCAAAGATTGGTGATGATGGTGCTGGCATTAGTCAAGGCCAAATCCGGATTCTGTTGGTGATCCTCAGTCTCAGGTGGTGGGAGGCTCTTCCTCATCTGGTGGCTCCCTGTTGCAACCTGTTGCAACCTGTTGACACACTTGAGCCCATGAATTTGAATTTGTGCATTGCCAATGCAATCGAGGGCCTGAGGCTATAATGAAAAGTGAAAACCCACTCATAAGGTATATAACGATCAAATTATTCATACTCTTGGAATTAAATTTTGTGTATTTTGAAGTTGAAAATCATGTGCTAATCTTCAAATTTTCTCATATGTTGAATACTACAATGCGCAAATGCAGATTTTCGTGTTGATCAGCTTATCGAATTTGTAGGGCTAACTTCCAAAGCCTATAAAGTTGACTGTGATGATGGAGTCATCAGTTACGTAAGCTTGCACACCAAATTTAACATTTCAACATTATTCATACTATCTTGGCTTCTTTCAACCTTTTGTTCAGAAATGCAATGAGGCCATTGAATCTCTATTCAATAAGTTAGCAATAAAAGATCAAGCCGGAAGCGGCTCATAGCAGGATTAGCTATTCAGTAGTACAAACTTGATTTTCTGCAGTAGAAGAATTACAAAAGGTTGAGATTCATTTCAAGAAACTTTTACATAAAGGCTTTCAAAGTGAACACATTGTTATAGAGTAGTTCCAAATCAAGTCCTCCCAGCTATTCAGAATCATGGTATGTTACTGTTAAGTAGTTTCTGGCGATACTCCCTTACTACGCCTTATCATGTCTTAGATACATATGGTCTTAGATCTACCTTTTCTGTTTTTCATAGTCAATAAAGGTTTTGCTATTTTTTGCCGATGAGATTTTTTTTCGCAATTACTCGACCCTACTGAGTTTTTTTGCCCTGCACTTTCTACTCATCATTTCTTCCTTTATGTTGTACCCAAGATCTTGATTTGGGATCCAATGATTCAAGAGTGCTAACTAGAACTAAATCATTGTAACTTTAGGATGCTCAGGGCAGCATTGCTTTTCTTAGTCTTTCTGCAACTTGATATGTTTGCAAAAACAAACATCTAAATTCCAGCTGGACTTGATGACATAATTACTGAGACTAATCTCATTAAACTACTTCCAATAATGTCATTATCAATAAAAACAAATCCAATTCTTCACTATTTTTATCGACATGTCACACTCTTAATGAAATGACCTCTTCAATATTATTATACCTTAATGACCGTCTCAAGGTTTGGACTTATCTAACCGCTACCAATTAACTAGTTCGAACCAGCATATAAACTAGAAGTTATGAACATTTTGAGGATGTTTATGTCTTGTTCTTAGTGGGCACTAAAATTCATTGGTATTATCGATTAAGCTCGATTAAAACAAAGCATTTCTTTGATAATTCAAGTTTCTTTTAGAGCAAGGTGTCAGAATCTGCACAAGGAGTAACTGTCTGGATAATAAATTTTATATTCAGTTCAAAGGGTCTTAAATGTGCAAATAGATTGATGAATTAGGGAGTCCTCAATTGGTTTCTCTTTTTGAATATTCTAATCTGTTTATTCTTGTTGCTTTCATATGCTTATCAATCAGCCACCTTATTTGGCTTTTCTTCCAATTTGATCAGCATTTTTGAATTTCATTTAATATCTTCCTGTTATGAATTGTTTTTATGAGACTCAAATCAACAAATGAAAATACTGACTGAATTCTTCTACATATTATTTCATATAAATGATTTTTAATAGATTCTTGAAATCATCGTTTTCAGATACGTAAAACTAACCATTAAATATACGTTAAAATATCATTATCCTGATAGAAGTTTCATCATACTCGTCACTCATTATATACACTAAAGGTCATTTCCAACTACTACTAGTTTCTTTCAATAATTTTCTTGAGAACAATTACAATATTTATATATAAATTTATACTACTACCTTGAAATTTATATTAGTTACAAGACCAAGTATGAAGTATTAAATGTATATACATAAGTATTAACCATATTAAAATTTCAAAAATAGTAGTGGCAGTCTAGTAAATACTGGTCCAATCCGAGGTTAAATTTAAGAAATTTTGTCTTGTGATCAGTATATATAATTACAAAAGCCAAATTAAAGTTAAGACCAAATTTCCTAACACATGTTTCTGTTCGGTTGTCACCAGAAAATGATGCACAATTCTCTGCTCATTGTCGTCTCCTGATCATTTCACAACACTTCCATTCTTCAAAAAAATCCATACCCACTTCAAATCTTCAACACTTTACATAAAGAATCGATATGTCCAACGTTACAGGAGATGATGCGAGCTTCGCCTCTGCCACAAACTCAGCTGAAGCTGATTCTGCTGCAGCCAGAAATTGCAATGACTCTATGCAACTACCTCCTGTGAAAAAGAAGCGCAATTTGCCTGGAACACCCGGTAAGTACTTGAATTTATACCGGTAGTTAGCGACTTTTGGAAATTTTGAACATCGGATTTTCAGAACAAGGGGTTGGTTTAGTTAGTTCATAGGATCATAAAGCTGAAATGATTTCTTTTTCATGATTTTCTTTGCATGAAATCATCCAATGATTTTACTAGTAGATGATGATGACAAAGATGAGATGATAAGAACAAAAAGGTTCCAATAATTGATTCCATTCAAAAAAGTTCCCAAAGTTGACCCTAACTGATTACTTGTTGGTCTTCTTTAGTTTAGTACTTTTGCCGATGTGCAATGTTATGTATTTTCTATTGTGTGATTCTCAAGTTACTGAAAAATTGTGATTCTGCCAATCTGAATTAGATCCGACAGCGGAGGTTATAGCGCTATCTCCGACAACGTTAATGGCAACAAACAGGTTCCTGTGTGAGATTTGTAACAAAGGGTTTCAGAGGGATCAAAACCTGCAGTTACACAGAAGAGGTCACAATCTACCATGGAAGCTAAAACAAAGGACTAGCACTGAAGTTAAAAAAAGAGTTTACATTTGTCCTGAGTCGAGTTGTGTGCACCATAACCCGGCTCGAGCTTTGGGAGACTTGACTGGGATCAAGAAACATTTTAGTAGAAAACATGGAGAAAAGAAATGGAAATGTGATAAGTGTTCTAAGAAATATGCTGTTCAGTCTGATTGGAAGGCTCATCAAAAGACTTGCGGAACTAGAGAGTATAAATGTGACTGCGGAACTATCTTTTCGAGGTTGGTCGCATATCGTACTTAAAAGTCGAATACATACATTTCATCGTATCATAATTCAATAAAAGTTTCATTTTTCGTGACGCAAGTAAGTTAGAGTACCTTTCAAGGTATTCGAGTTTCTATCCGGTTGTTTGCGTGTCATGCGTCGTTGGAAGTATTGTGATCAGTTTATGTTTAAATGTGTAGGAGGGACAGTTTCATTACGCACAGGGCATTTTGTGATGCACTGGCTGAGGAGAACAGCAAGTTGAGCCAGGGACAGCCAGGGAACATCTTAGCCATAAACGGATCAGACCTTGGTCAGACTCAACAAGTTCAAGAACTAATGTCCTCATCAGTTCCTGACTTCAGTCCTCTAAAATCCATACATCACGAGCTCGCTCCTACGCCATACAAAGCGATGATAAATTCTAGTAACATGTTTTCAACTAGCTCAGGCGCGCTTTTCCCCAATCATCGCGGACATTCATCATCATCCTCAACTGCAAGCCTCCAGCTGAGCTCTAGCAGCTATTTACAAGACTCGACACATTTTGCAGGCTCAATGGCGAACGCATACACTTCAGCGACAGCTCTACTACAAAAGGCGGCCCAAATGGGCGCTACTGCCAGTAATACTATAAACTCTCCAATGATGCATCAGAGCTACAATGTAAGAAACATGACACAATCCCAAACAGGCTATGTACCTGTGTTTGAAAACCAGCAAATGCTCGAGTCAGTTAACAGCAGAAGCGCAACTATGGCTGTAAATGAGCAGATGAGTATGTTCAACGGGCTTTTCATGGACGGTCGTAGCGGAGCTGAGCTCAGTAACAACAATAGTAGTAGTGATATCTTAAAATCCCTGGGAGAGGATGAAAGTGTAAAGGCTAGCGAAGACGCTAATATGGTGCGATCTGGAACGAGTATGACTGATAGAAGTATGTCAACATTTGGAGGAAGCAATGGAGATTTGAATACAAATCCAACGGTCGATTTCTTAGGCGTGGGAGGATCAAGAACATCAAAAATCACCAGCAACAATTTAATGGAAGTGTAATGCAGGGGATCAATGCGGTTCCTTTTCAACAAGATTTGCGAAAACCTATGTGGGATGTTTAGCGTATTTCTGCATCCAACATTTTGTTTTCTTTCCTGCATATTTTAATACGAAAAGGTGGTTATGCAAACTGCAAACAGTTAGTTAAAAACTACAGCTCTTGATAAATAGTAATGAATCGATTACAAAAGTCTACTTGCAAGTTTTGGTTTAGAATTTAATGCACGCCTAAGAATTAATTTTGTTGAAATCGTATGTTGGATTGATAAAAATCAGTTGTTGAAGTATATCTTTACGATACACGTTGAATATGAGAAAATACATAATTTGAAAGAACAAAAGTTTACAATTGTAAGTTAATTCTTAAATAACACAGTTTAATTTTAGAAATGAAAATAACACAGTTTTTTGTAGAATATTAATACATTTTAAATAATATGGTCGACTGATGCAATATCTGACTAGTAAAGTTTACGTTATTAATCAGATCTTGATTTTACACTAAATAAATACATAAATCGTAGAAGAAGCAGTAGGAGAATCTTCTCACCGCCACCGTTTCCGGCGACTGCTCCACTACTAATTCCTCCCTCGTATCAAAATCTGATTCCGACCCACATACAAAATCTCCATTTCAAATCCAAAGTTCACATCTTTCATGGCGTCGGAACTAATTCACCGGCACCACGACGAGATTCGTCCGGAATCGAATCCCATCTCCGACGAGCTCTCCAAGTCACAAAATTCCCATCTCCAAACCGATCCGTTACCTTCTCAACGAACAGCGTCTAGTATTTTTGCTAATCGGGATCGCCATAGCAGCGATCTTCTTCACCGCTTCATCCAAGCCCAACCACCATTTTCAACAAACCACTCCTTTTCAGATCTCAAGTTATCCAATCGATAATCGGGTCGGGTTTAGTGGTGGATTTGGGTCGGTGGTGAGGACTGGAGGGAAGGTGCCACTGGGACTGAAGAGCAAGGGATTGAGGATTGTGGTTACTGGTGGGGCTGGATTTGTTGGAAGTCATCTTGTTGATAGGTTGATTGCTAGAGGTGATAGTGTGATTGTTGTTGATAATTTTTTCACTGGAAGGAAGGAGAATGTGATGCATCATTTCGGGAATCCGAGGTTTGAGATGATCAGACATGATGTGGTTGAGCCTATTTTGTTGGAAGTTGATCAGATCTACCACCTCGCCTGCCCTGCTTCCCCTGTGCATTACAAGTTTAATCCTGTCAAAACCATCATATCCTTCTTGATAACTAATGTTAGATTGATTCATTGTTACTGATTTTTTCTTTTGGAATTTTTGGGATTGGTATTTTGAGAATTTGCTTGCCTTGACTTTGATGTTTGGGGGTTTCACAAGACGAATGTGGTTGGGACGTTGAATATGTTGGGATTGGCGAAGAGGGTTGGAGCGAGGTTCTTGCTGACCAGTACTAGTGAGGTTTATGGTGATCCTTTACAGCATCCACAAGTGGAGACTTACTGGGGAAATGTGAATCCCATAGGTAACTCCTTGACTTTTGATCTTGATGAATGTGTCAGAGTTAGAGGTGCAGTGGCAGTGTTAGAATTGGGTTCAGTTTCATGTCTTAATCGTTCCATGAGGTTTAGATATGTATGTATCAGTTAGCATCTTAGTTTAAAAGAGTCATTGTGATTTTTGTTTCTGTTTTTTAGGTGTTAGGAGTTGTTATGATGAAGGAAAGCGTACAGCGGAAACATTGACCATGGACTACCATAGAGGTGCTGGAGTTGAGGTCAGTATTATTCAAGGCTGGGAACATATGTAATCAGTACATAAATTGCATGATTTATTACAAATAGACGCCATTATTGAATATAATAAAGGGAATTTAATTGAATGGGGCATAGGTCAGAATACAGATATGAATAAGATGGGTGAATGGACATGTACATGCGCGTCCGAAGTGTATGTTGATTTGCAAGTTCTGGTGTGGCTTTGGAAGAAACAAATTGATTTTTTGTGTGTTCACACGTGTTTAAAGGTGAGAATTGCAAGGATATTCAATACCTATGGACCGCGAATGTGCATTGATGACGGACGTGTTGTTAGCAACTTTGTGGCACAGGTAACCTTCCATAGATATGCTAAACTTATTTATGATTCGGCAAACAGCACAACGATGTGCTATGCCGGCCTGGTTTGATTTACTTGCCAGTACAAAATTTAATCACAGGCTTTGAGGAAAGAACCCTTGACTGTTTATGGAGATGGTAAACAGACCAGGAGTTTCCAGTATGTGTCTGATCTGGTAAGCGTTGCATAAAAAGTTACCTGCACAAGCATTTTCATTTTTTATCCGTTACTCCAAAGATAGTTACTATTTTCCCATATTTTACACTATTGGGATATACTTGTAAACTTCATCATGTTTTTATTCAAATATTGTTAGACTTTATGGTAGTTTATTGGCTATAGTATGAATTTCTTCTAAAGACAAGCTTGACTTTTGTCAACTTTAACAGGTGGAAGGGCTCATGCGCCTGATGGAAGGAGAGCATGTCGGCCCTTTCAATCTTGGGAATCCAGGTGAATTCACCATGCTTGAACTTGCTCAGGTAATATTTCCATTCTCACATCAGAAAGCTCAGCTTATGATCATCATTACCATTTATCAATACTTAGGAGTCACCTAAATTGGCATACATGGAGTTCCATCAAGCGCTTTTTCCTCTCCTAGTTTATAATATGAATATACCCAAAACTCATAACTGACTCAACCACTAAAATATTTTCACACAGGTTGTTCAAGAGACAATAGACCCCAATGCAAAGATTGAGTTTCGCCCTAACACAGAAGACGACCCACACAAAAGAAAACCTGATATCTCAAAGGCAAAAGAACAGCTAGGGTGGGAGCCTCAGGTACCTCTTCGCAAGGGTCTTCCTCTCATGGTTCAGGATTTCAGGCAACGCATATTTGGAGATCAGAAATCAGGCGATACCAAGACCGCATAAATTTCATTATCTATATTCTCATCAACGGATTATCATAAGCTCCCTCTCTTTGTCGTTGAGTTATAGCATAGCAATCATAGTACCTCCTACTATATTCTCCATTACTTTTATATCTTTTGTTTCAACATCTACTCAAACAAAGGTGTATCATTTTTTGGCACATTTGATGTACCAAATATACCTTTTGCAGTCATTTCCAACATTTGAAAGCCGAGTATTCGTACGATTACGGCGTCGTTCTGGCCGACCATTTCAATGTGAACTCGGGCCTTAAATTGTTGTACAGCCGATCTGCAGCCCAGTTTTCAAAGAAAGGCCACATTCAAGGGTGTACAATACTTACGGTGCGCCTCAATGTATATAAGCAAACGAGCATCCTCACCTCTGAAACCCTAATCTTCGCCGGAGCCGAAAGCAAATCCTAGACGTTTAGCAATGGTGACAGAACTATTGATTCAATCATTAAGTATACTTTCACGCAATGCTGAGTATAAAGTTTCAATCTTGTGCTTAATCATCCTGTTGTTGAAATTTTAGGGTATCGATTTGGTTGCTGGAGGGAAGAGCAAGAAGACAAAGAGAACTGCGCCGAAGTCTGATGACATCTACCTTAAGCTTCTCGTCAAGGTATTGTTACAATGATATTTCAAGCATTGATTTTGATGGTTGTGTGATGTATTTTTGCTAATGTGGCTGGTTTTGATTTGGGATTATTAGCTTTACCGGTTTTTGGTGAGGAGGACTGGAAGTAAGTTCAATGCTGTGATATTGAAGAGGTTGTTTATGAGCAAGATCAACAAGCCTCCGCTCTCCCTCTCTCGTCTTGTTAAGTATATGAGCAGAAAGGTATGTGTTTTCATTTTGGAGATTTTAGTCAATCATTCCTGTTAAGAAAGCTATAAGTGCACATTTGGATTATGTAGTCAGAATTATGGATTGAGTAGCTTACTAGCTTTTGTTTTGTGTTATAACAGGGTGACAAGATTGCAGTTGTGGTTGGAACTATTACTGATGATATTAGGGTGGATGAAGTACCACCAGTGAAGGTAACTGCTTTGAGGTTTACTGAAACGGCAAGAGCCCGTATTGAGAAGGCTGGTGGTGAATGCTTGACTTTTGATCAGCTGGCTTTGAGGGCTCCTCTTGGTCAGAACACGGTAAGTTCCTCAACGAACAATAATATCCAATAGTTTTGTAATCATTGTGAATCAAGCATTAGCTGTTTGGATTTGACCTCAACTATTATAGGATCATTATGTTAATTAGAGAGACAATGGCTGTCATTGTTGGATCTGAACATTATTGTGTAATGGCCTTTATTGGTATATATAATTTCATTTGCTATGAGTACTTATCTTCATTTGTTCTTTCGCCGAGTTTATTCACGAGTTGAATTAAAGATGTTTGATGTTAGTAAGTTTAAGGTCTATGCATCAACCCTGATAACTCCCTTCAGGAAAAACTGCAATGTTTGCTTTTCCTTTTAAGTCATCTTTATTGATGTTTCATATGTTAATGGATCACATGTCGATTGTCTTTAGTTCTGACTTTTTAACTTGATCTGTTTTATTACTTTTCTTTATCCGAACCTCTGCCAATTGTTATGCTTAAAAACTAATGTTTTGTACAGATTCTGCTAAGAGGTCCTAAGAACTCTCGTGAGGCTGTCAAGCACTTCGGACCAGCTCCTGGAGTTCCCCACAGCCACACTAAGCCCTATGTTCGCTCCAAGGGCAGGAAATTTGAGAAGGCTAGAGGAAGAAGGAACAGCAGAGGTTTCAGAAACTAAGTTTCATATCCTAGTAATCAGTTCTGTGAAACTTGTTGCTTCACATCCATTTTGTTACTTATCTATCTCTTTAATCTATGATAAACTTCAATTGGACATCTGTTGCAAAGTTCTTGAATTCCAATTTAGTTCTTTCTCATATTTTGATACTTTCTGCTGTTGTTACCCTTTGATGTGTTTGAAGTTGTAATTATGTTGGGCTTTCTGATAGAACATGTTGCTAACACAACTTTTATTCAATAAAGTGTGCCTAAAGATCAAATGAGGTAGAAAACTCTCAAATTTTATCTCAAATAAAGACGTGTTGATGACTCGGAAACAACCTCAAGTCAATGCAAAACCTTTAGACGTATGCACTAGGGTCTTGCTCTTGCATGAGTGAAAGTGAATGGTCCAACATAGTACACCTTCAAGTGTTCCTTAGGGAAGCTTTTGTAATGCTTGAGTAGTGCACCACTAGCTCCATTGTTGACAGTTGTTGGAGTTCTACAAATCTTCCAAGGAGAGCTATGTAAGTATGCTTTGCAATCCCTTTGTAAATTCCAATTCAACTCAATCTCATGTAGGGAGAATGTTGCCATGAAGTAACCCTTTTTGTCCGTCGGTGCACTTATCATTGTGAATGGAGTCTTTCCTTTTGCAGCACATTTCACCTTCGCAAATGCACCTATTTCATTCATACACAATACATGATGAGCCAATGATGTTTAAACTTGTTTGCACTGATTCAATAGTATAGTCAAGTTATATACCTTCGAGGGGAGTGAGTTTGCCACCTCCATGACAAAAAATAGCGCCCCGAACTCCGATAATCATCGGGGAAGCAGGCTTGGCTCCAGGGGTCCACCCTTCTCCAGTGCCTCCTTCAAAAGCTGAAACACAGACAGCAAATAGAGCCAAAGAAGCAATGATCCAAAAGTTGAAAGCCATTCTGCTGGTTTTCGATGAGATGATCTGTTGGAAATATCAAGGATGAACCCATACTTATATATCTCACATTGTTAACATAAAAAGAAGTTTAAAGGGAGCAAGCTAGCCAGTTAACATGTCTGCACGATGTACATATTTCTGTTATTTTATAAAGAAACAAATAGAGGGGTGCACATCAACTTGTGTCTCTTGGCATCCTTTACAGTTAATATAAAAGGATAGAGGTAAGGGTAACCTAGGGGATTTAATAAATGATCAAGCCAAAGCTTATTAGCCATGACTGCACTTCCAGAACAAAGAATGCCCAATCAATGCAGCATGACATTACCAACAAATATAGATGCCACATTAAACATTGTACAATGAAAGCAGAAAGCAGATATATAAATGGAAAAGAAAACTTGTATATAGAAAGGTTTAATATTCAGCCTTAAAATATTTCATACAATGTAGCTGGCATCAAAACTAGGAGGGAACAAAACAAGAACTTCAAGGCATACTAGCATGATAGGAGACTTCATTGCTTGGACTTCTTTGACTTCTTGGCCACCCTAAAGTTCAAAAATAGAGAAGTCGTCAACAAGCTAACATGATGTACACAATCTTTTAATTCAATCTTGTGATAAAGTCTAAACACTTACTGTGTTGCTTGGGCAACAGTAGTGGTTGCTGGTGTTGGTGGCGGTACTACCTTGTCTTGGGGACCCTGTACAGATAACAAATGAATTAATAACACGCATTAATAAATTATTCAGCGCAAACGGTATGAATGTGAGATAAGAAAATAACCTGAGCCAAACGCTCTTCCCTCCTGGCATTCTTTCTTTCTCTGCTTGCTTTGTTCTTTGCCCTCTTGGCCTCAAACTGGTCAGCCAATGTCTTCTCTCTTGCTTTCTCAGCCTTGGACTTGTGAATACTCTCCATGAGCACACGCTTGTTCTTGAAAACATTACCCTTAACCTTCATGTACATGTCATGGTACATGTGCTTGTCAATCTTGTTAGACTCACGGTACTTTCGGAGAAGACGCCTCAACACTCGCATCCTTCTCATCCACAATACCTTTGTGGGCAGCCTCGCCTCCCTTGTTCCCTTACGCTTACCTAATTTAATTCGTATAAAAAGTTAATAACATCCAACCAACAACTTTTATCAGTGTAACAACTCAACATAGCATCCTAACTAACTTACCATAACCAGAGTGACGACCCTTCATCTTAGCTACCTTCATCTTCCTTGCCCGTGACCTCGAGTGGATCTTGGTTGGCTTCCTGATAATAAATCCATCCTTGACCAACTTCCTGATATTTTGACCTACAAATATAATCCCAAGTTGTCAAAAAACTACATAAGCTTCTTCAACAAATACAATTTATCATTCAACTTAGCCTAAGTATAAACCCAAGAAATAAAGATCACATATTTATAGATATCAAACCCAAAATGCGACATAAAGGCTACAACTTTGTCACACAAACGACTTCCATTAACTAAATTCGACAATATGAGTACAAAAACAACTCAGATTAATCAAATGGAAGTAATGAAAATTAAGCGAATTGAAAGATCATACGGGAGTTGGCCATGGAGATTTCGCTGGTTTCATTGGGATCGAGCCACACCTTTCCCTTCCCACAGTTCATCACACTGGCGGCAAGCCGCTTCTGTAGCTTCAAAGAAACCATATTTTTTCCCGATTTGACCTCCGGCGGCTCTCAGTAGCCCCTTCTTCGTTAGCTAGGGTTTTGTATGAGTCTTGGAGTCTATCGGGCCGACAAACTCACGGCCCATTTTCACTTCCAACCAATCAAACTAGCCCTAAGCATTATGTTAAAATTTGTCACTTTGTACCTTTTGAACGTGCTAAAATCAGAAGCGAAATATAACCGAGGAGAATATTAGCAATTTTTTTTTTAAAGAAAACTGGTCGGTGCCAGCAAATTTATTAATCATGATCTCAAGAATGGGAACTAAGAATACAATGAAGGCCAGACCTGACCCTTAAGCGCCAGATGGAGTTAAACAAACATCCATCTTAAAAACGCCGAACAGGTTATAAATCCAGTCTGACCTAATAACTGAGACCCCAGATGAGAGTTACTATACTGAAAAAGTGAGTTGTACAGGTCACAACCTCACTTGAAACAAAAACAAATACAATGTATAATTGCAACACGCATTGACTCTCTGGAAAAATGCAGATCATGTGAGGCTATCACACAAGCTCTTAAAATAATAAATGAATAAATAATGAAGGATATTAGCAATTAGCAGACAAATAGAGTTCGGATCTTGAAGGATATTAAAGTTGTGTTGGATATGATAACATCAATTTAATTATCGGTTTTAATAGATTTGACGGTTGAGAATAAATAAATTTCGAATTAAAATAGGTGAATGAATTAGCAAATATACGAACGTGTGCGATTAACGATTATCATTATCAACTATTAAATATAAAAAAATCAAAGCAGGTCCATCTAAAAATTAATCCCCAATAAATATGTATTAATTTAATTTACAAAGTTTGGTTTCTGAAAAAATAAAGTTACTCCAATTTTATAAAAAGGTATTTTAAAATTACTGCTAAACTGTTTTGGTGAAATTTATTTAAGTTTGGTTCAGTGGCTCCCTGTGATTCAATTCAATATAGCATATCAAAATCACTATTAATTTTGAAGAATAAGTTTGTCAATTCACATGTCTTGTACGCAACAAATTTATTTGGTAAGTAACAATACTCGAACGAGAAGCAAACACAATAGCAAGATTTAGTGTCTATTTTGACAATTCCCTTAGAAGTTTCACATGTACCATTCTACAATAGTAGTTTTTGCATACAAAATTACAAGAAATCATCAATTTCAAAATTTGGATCGGTGACAATAATATTTAAAAATTATATAACATTGTTTCGCAAGCATATTATAAAATTACATTGTATTAATCTAAATTAAATTTAAATTGGGGTTATATTTTTTACTATAATTATACTGGTTCTGAATCATGTTACATCGCATCAAATCTCGGTACAAAATGCGAATGATTTCAATTCTACTGAAACCGCATTTTGTACTCATATGAATTTCAAAATTTTGCAATCATCAACAAAATGAACAAAACTGAATCAGCCGACAAAATCTAACTAGCAGAGTCACTGATCAAAGCTCATTTAGTTTCAACTTAAATAGAGTTCACAATCAGGATAGAAAGTTATAACTCAAATTAAATACTCTGTCTAAACTAGATAGAAAATTGATACCACATATTTATTTTCATACCAAAGAAAAATAAAAGCAGCAGTTTTATACAGGTTATATTTTTGGTCAAACAATCCAAAGCCGTCAGGTTCAAGTGTCCTTGACGCATTATTTCTCTTAACTGCTAACTTTTGGATTGTGATCGGTACTATCAAAAATTAGAATGGAATTTTCATATTTGAGACCTTAAATGATTTGTATTCAGTAAATTTTTACAACAAATAATAATTTTTGATTACACTAAAAATAATAATTTAAAAAAGCAAGACATGGGTAATTTGCAATTGACATCATGTCATTTCCACTTGAAATTGAAATTCATGTAATAAATAAATAAATAAAAACCTACCATTAACTCTTGTTGTGTTGAACATCTTCTCATTTCACAAAAAAAACTCTCCTCTTTTGTTGAAGCGAATTTTGCCTCGCAACAAAACAAAATCAAAACTTGCTTGATTCCCATTACACACCTCTCAAATTCCTACAAAACCCTAATTTTACTTTTTCCTAATTTGGAGAATTTCGACCTCCGCCGATCCCACCGAGTTTTGGGTTTTGTGCTGCAATGTCCCGCTCGAGGAACCGCGGAAATGACCGATTTTATAGCCCGCCGGCGTTGAGGAGACACCAGCAGCAGATGCAGATGCAAAGGGAGCGTGAGATGATGTTTTTGCATTTTCAACATCAGCAACAGCAGCAACAGCTTCATTTGTTGATGATGAGACAGTTTGAGGAGCAACAGAGGCAAAGGCGCTTGCTTCATCAGCAGCAGTTTCAGGAGCAGCAGCAGCAGCAGGTGGCTTTGAGGCGGGAGATTCAGGTTCAATCTGGAGCAGTGGCAGAGGAGGGACCAAGTGAGGTGGATTCTCCATTTTCAATGAATTCATCGATGGTTCAGACCAACATTGATAGGCTTGTTGAAACGGTGACGCCTTGTGTTCCTGTCCAGTACTTGCATCAGGTGAAATTAATCTGAATCAATGAATAATCAAATTGTGCCAAAATTGTGCAAGTTAGGCTTTTTTACTTTTGTAGTGCTTAAATTTGTAATCTTGGCTGATGTTGAGAATTGTTGTTCAATTGTGTACGCAGCCGAGAAGGAATGGGCAGGAAGCACATGAAGCTAGTTTGACTCAATTTTATAACCTAGATGATTTGTGGGAAAGCTATAGGGAGTGGAGTGCGTATGGAGCAGGTGTGGAGCTGAAGTTGAATGGGAATGAGAATGTGACACAATACTTTGTGCCTTCTTTATCCATCATTCAACTATATGTCAACCCAGATGCAGACAGGTGAGCCTTTTTCATCTTTCCATGACCAAATCATCAATTGTTTTTTGTCCATTCGTCACCATTTTTTATGTTTGTTATCTAGGGTTGCCTGTGTTCATTCATTTCTAGTGAGTATTAACCTTAATGTAGTTTGTGAATGGTATGGTATCACTTTGCTATTATTACAGTGCGGATTTATTAGTAGAGTACCATCAGATAAATGTAGTGCTTTTTTCGTCATGTATTTTGTTAAAAACTGAGATAAGTTGTATGCATATCTCACCTGCCTATTGGTTTTTATATTTGGGTGAAATATTTTTGGGTTTCTTTGCTGCATGCATTCCCCTGATGCACAAAATATGTTCCATTGCTATTATCGATTATCAGTTGATATGATTTTACTTGTTGGTTGTTGGGATCTATTTTAGTTGGATTGCCTGTCATAATCCTTTAAGTATCCTACACTTGGTTGATTAAACGACTTAATATTGGAAAGTAAGGTTGGCGCCAGAAATAAAAATGCACATTTGCTCTCAAGTTTGTCTTATTTCATTATTCTTTCACGATGTTTCCTGAACTCTGACGGTGCATGCACTGCCGTTAAACCTGTTAGTCACAGCGCAAATATCTTTGCTTGATCATTTTCTGATAATTTATACTTCAGCATTTTCTGTCGATTTTGAAGTACTTAGCAATAAATTATGTCCAAAGTCGGGCCTTAAGTTTTTTCCTCATTGGAGTTGCCGTTATTTGTTAATTCTAGACATTTGGTATGGTATGCAATCTAAAATCCATGCAAGTGTATTACTTTAAGTTACATATTTATATATTTAGGGTTAATAATTAAGATCTTAAATACCTATTAAAGTTGAATAAGTCACCAATGCATGCAAGAATTTAGGTCAAATAAATACAGGATTGTCATTAGTTATCGTTACACATTTTGTTCTTTTTTAAAGGCGTAACTAACGACTTAACAAATTATTTACCGGTATGTTTTGAAAGCACCACATATGGTAGTTTTTACTCCAACATTTGTTTTACCCTTGAACGCTGGTTGCATATATTATGTCGTTGGCTATGGACCTTTGGTAAGCCAAGCCAAATAAGTTACTCAAATAGAGGATCGTACTATTTGAAATTTAGAGCTGGCGTTTAATCCCACCATCCATTTATGAAATTTCAATAAATATGTGAATCAGTTATATTTGCGTGTGTTTGGATGGCGTGGCAGTATTGGTGAAACTCATTATGTCTTTCTATGCATGATGACCTCTGTGAAAAGTATTTATCTTTCATGTAATGTTTAGATTTTTATCTCTTCCATGTAAGGCCTGGCACTGATACCATTTCCCAGAAGATGAATCAGATGAGTATATCTCCTAGCTCAAGTACAGGCGAGAGTTCTCAATTTAGTGGAAAGCTTGTTTTTGAATATCAAGAACATGAGCCGCCTCACCAGCGCAAGCCCTTGTTTGACAAGGCAAGTCAGACCACATGCATATTTATGGTACTTCTAGTGTCTTTAACGACTTTTTAAAATCTCGTTGTCAAAATCCACCTGCAGATTTTAGCACTTTCTGTTGGATTTTCTGACCTTAAGAAGTACAGAAGTTGTGACTTGTTACCTACTAGCTGGATTTCGGTTGCTTGGTTAGTTATATATGTTTGCCATACAACTTTCTCTTATGGTGTACATCTCGTGTTTCATATTGATCATTTTGAATTTTTAGGTACCCAATTTATAGAATACCTACAGGACCCAGCTTGAAAACTTTAGAAGCATCTTTTCTAACTTTCCATCACTTGTCATCCCCAACAGGTAATCTTCTCTCTCCCTTACACCCGCATTTGTTTCAGTCACACCCACACTTATTAAGTGTGGCTAGTTTGTACCTCCTGATCACGTACTGATTACTTGTAGGTAGCAGGAGTGCCACAGGAGCTTCCGCGTCTTCTCAAGTGGTCCTTCCAGTATTTGGACTTGCTTCTTACAAGTTGAAAAGTCCCATTCTGCCTCTTCAAGACGGTGATGAAAGGCTCGCTGATTCATTATTCGAATCTGCCAAGAATTGGATCGAGCACCTCAATGTCTACCATCCTGACTACAACTTTTTTTCAAGGAATGGAAAATCAATGGAGACTGACCTCGACCAGACTATAGAGCGTAGGATACTATCTTTTCAAATCATCATTTAGACAGATTAGTGGCTCGGCTAATGCAGAGCCACCTCAGTTGCATCCCTCTAATTCGATGAGGACCATAGAACCAATCAGGAAAAAAAGAAAGAAAAAAATGACATACACAGTACAGGCAATTCATAGCTTGTAGCTTAGTCTCAGGAGGGCGACTACCAGTGGATTGATGATAATACACATTGCCCCGGTACATTCAGCTAATTTCTCCGGCTAGGTTTATTCAATGAGATTTATGTCTCACCATCTCTTAGTACATTTTTGTGTTAGCCATGATATCTTTTCCGGCAAAACGATGGTGAACCTATGCAAAAACGTATACATGTATTTCCAGTGTCTCCTATATTTTGATGATATGTGAAAAGGAAGAAAAACAAGCAGACATTAAAACATGAAATGAAACGTACATAAGACTTGTTTCAGAAATACCAATTTTGGTGTCCATGCACAAGAAAAAAACAGGCTTCTTACAAATCCCTGTGAAAAGGAAACAACTTGATGAAAACATTCACTTCTTGGTACCAGCAGCAGCAGCTTTCTTCTTCGTAGGTTTGCCTGGAGCATCACTACTCTTGGCCGCTTTCGACTTCTCCTTAGCACCAGTCGCATCTTTACTCTTCTTATTCATCGGATTCTTCACTAAACTCAACCTCTTCGTCTTCATTGCCTTCTTCACCACTTTCTTAGCCTCACTCACTTTAGCACTTTTACTCTTCTTCAAATTCTCATTCCCCTTCTCCTTGCTATTATTTTTACCTTTGGCCTTCTTGTCCGCATCCTTGTTGTTACTCGTCGCTCCCTTATCCTTTTTCCTAGTCGCGGCCTTGCCCTTTGTATCTGCTTTTGTAGCCTTGGTAGCCACAAGTTTGAAGGAGTTTTTTACCTTGAAAAGACGCTCAGACTTCACCAACCTCTTCAACTGAACAGTTAGTATCTTCCGGAAATTCTCCGGTAGAGACTTGCCATACTTTTGCTCCAGAAACTTGGCCATTGCTGGAACACTAGACCCTGTCCTCTCCTTGAGACTCGTCAGTGCTTCAGTTATCATCTGCAGTTTCACTTCAATTAACCACCACATTTCCAACATACAAATACTCAAACTATTATCTTTTTTTTCTATAAAAAATGCGTATGCCTCGAAAAATGACTGAACGCTAGATCAAAAAACTATGAAACTAAAGTTGATATCAAAAAGGTTTAACTTACGTGTAAATATGGAGGATGTGCTGAAGCTTCCTTCTTTGATGCCGGAGCAGATTCCTTCACCATGTTGTTGATCAGATCAGATGATGACAAACACAAAAAGATGGATATGTGTTTAAGCAGTTGTAAAAAAACAGGGGTTTTGAATTTGTAAATAAACTGTAATTTGGGCAGGGGATAGCTATACGTGTCAGCATCTCGTTGGTCAGAAATGCACGTCGTGGGCGTGATTAATTTCAGGCCCATTTCGCTAACACGGCCCACTAGCTGAAATCTGGTTTGTAATGTAACATAAAACAAAGATAAAGGAGATTCTAAAAGAGAGAATGGTCAACTCAAGTCAAACTGAAAAACAAATATGTTTGTGCCAACACGATTTTAAGAACATCCCCTAGCATAGAGTTCCAAACAAAATACACCAGGATGGCTATTATTACATACTTCTAAGCATCCACATCAAAAGTTTTGCGGGCTTGTTTCAGCTCCTCATTCATAGACAGCAACTCTCTGGACCTATTGAGCTTAACTGAATCCTGCGAGAAATCAATGAAGTTTGATAACACAAGTACTATATGGAAATCAAGAATACATGTACTTAGGAAAATCATTGGATATAACAGATTTCTTTAACTATCCTCTGCTACAAGACAAACAGATTGCATCTGAATAGATGCCAAAAAGATGCACTGGAAGAGTTTTCATGATTTCGCAATATTCAGAGATTATTATAAATTAATTCAACTGAAACGAGAAAAACTAACCTTCCTGATCTGAAATAGAAAATCCTCAGTTAAGAGCTTTCCTCCTTTGAGGCAGTTTCTTGAGCTTTGACTGCCTGCAAAAAAGTTGAAATCAGAAGAAAGAGACACTATGAAAAGCTACAACCTGAATTCAGAATCTTAAACTATGAGCTCCACAGAGACTACTTTTATAAAAAATGGAATCTTCTTTTTTCAGTTGCATGGTAAATATATACACTTTGGTAAACATGCAACATACCAGATCCGTAACATACTCCACTACAATGTCCTCAACAAGAGCCATCGTCTCGGGAAGGGGCTTAAATAAGGGACAAGAAGATCAAGAATTAGAGCTAACTGATCACACTCTCTCGAAAAAGATTTAAAAGCATAAATGTCACATACGTTTAGGTCATCACCACAACCGTACATCATATACGGCACTGAAAGTCCAACACCACAACACTCAGCATCTCAAACATTAATAAATAAACACACTCATCAATTCATAAACTCACTCACAATCTTTATGAAACATTCCCTGCTTTCGCTTAAGTGACGATTCCGGCTGTTTCGCCAATGGAGCTGAAGCCGTACCAGTCATCTTAACCTATTACTCTACAGCCAAATCAACACCAATTACAACTTATCTGTATCATAAATCACAAGCCTTGCTGAGGAAATATAAACCAATGGAATTGCCGGAACTCAATTCACATAAATCTGAATATTATCAAACCCCATTGCAGGCAATTTATCAAAAGGATTTACCATTAAGAAGAAACTTCAAACGCATATACAGTTCAAAAGATTGCAAATTTATGGCTAAACGAAACCCTAAATCTTGTTACTATAAAATTTGAAGAGTGTAGTGATAAATCACACATAACTGAAAAGCCGAGGTGGGTCATAAGGCATTGCTTACCGGAGATCGAAACCGATTTGTAAACAGCAAAATTAGAAGCGAGTGGAGTCGATCACATAGAGTTACGTAACCAGCCAGAGTTTGTAGTTATAGTTATAGGCATGATGATTCAATGTATACTTTTTCATAACTAAAGGGTCAAGAATGAAAATTTGAAAAGATAGATAGGGCTAAATGTAGTTTCTATAACTCTCGACGTTTGCATAATGTCAGTCTTGGTAGAAATCTGTTACTTTTTTGGGAATGCAAGATATAAGGTAAGATATATACTCTCTTAAAGAAGAAATAGTTTTTACTTTCTATAATTTTCTATGCTGTTATTTGAGGTAAGTATCTAAATGACATTGTTTTTATATTTTTAATGTAATTTTATGTAGTTTAAATTACATAATTTTAATTCGCAACAAATAATTATTACTTCACTGATTCATAATCCGATTTTGAAAGCGCATACGGTAAGTCTTCTAATAGCAATACAATTTCATGATTCGAACAAGTTGATGCTTATCAGCTCATCAGTTACAAGCACTTTCACAATGATGTACAAGACATATCTGAAGAATGTGAAGCTGGTTGCTTTATTACATCTTTGGAGTCATCCAAATCATCTCCATTCCCTAAGCTTAGGTTGCAGATATGGATTCCCATGTTTCTGTTGGGGAAAGGATCCTCCCTATTGTCGCTAGATGTTTTTGCAGCCTGGTCGTTGAGTTGGAGTTGGAGTGCAGATTCTAAACTCCATAAGACATCTCCCATTGTTGGCCGATGAATGCCTTGATCAGCTAAGCATTTTGCAGCAACTGAAACAAACTTATCCAAGCATTCTGGTCTGATTTCATCTTTGATCTTGGGATCAATGATATCCTGGAAGGTTCCTTTCCTTATGCAGTTTAGAGCCCACTCGCCAAGACTCACTTGTTCCTTTGGTAAAGCGGTGTTTAATGCTGGCCTTGCGCAGATTACCTCGAACAGCACTACCCCAAATGAGTAAACATCTGATTTTTCAGTCAATGCTGACGTCTGTAGTATTCAGGATCCAAGTATCCAAAGCTGCCTTTCACCACAGTGCTGACATGGGTTTGGTTCATTGCAGGGCCGGTCTTGGAGAGGCCAAAGTCAGACACT
This sequence comes from Sedum album, assembly GCA_006409495.1. NCBI lineage: Eukaryota > Viridiplantae > Streptophyta > Magnoliopsida > Saxifragales > Crassulaceae > Sedum > Sedum album. The sequence goes on from QZGG01000447.1 coordinate 132,139, forward strand.
TTGGCTACCCATTTCTCATCAAGGAGAATGTTGGTTGTTTTCACATCTCTATGAATGATCGTCTGCCTAGCACCAGTGTGAAGATAATGAAGACCTCTAGCTGCACCAATGCATATCTCCAGTCTTTGCTTCCATGTCAGATTAGTCTTGTTGTTCTTGTAAAGATGCTCTCTTAGAGTTCCATAAGCCATAAAGTCATAGACCAAAGCCATTTCTCCATCCTCTTCGCAAAACCCGATTAATGAGACTAGGTTGCCATGTCTGAGCTTTGAAAGAAGTTCAATCTCAGTTTGGAACTCATTTACACCTTGCTCTGAAGAAGGGTTTGATCTCTTGATGGCCACCTTTGTGTTCCCATCGATGACACCTTTGTACACCTTACCAAACCCTCCGACCCCGATCACATGAGCCTCATCGAAATTTTTGGTAGCCTGCTTAATCTCTGGGAGAGTAAGGTGCCTGCAAAGCCCACCATCCTTGGAAGAGTAATGGCTGCTGTTGCTGCTCTTAGCTGAAAATGTTGATCTACTGCCTGAGAACCTGAGCTGCTATATAACGGCAGCCAACTCCAGAATTTGTATGAAAGCCACCCTTGCGCTTTTGCCGACTGTAAAATGCAATGCCTATTGCAGCAACAATGCTGAGAGCCACAGCACCTCCAGCTGCACTACCAATGACAACCCTCATATGAGCATCATCCGATAATCCTTTGGATGCTGGCCTCTGAAATGACCTGCCTGACTCAGCTTCAGCTTTGACAAGCATATCAGACGGGGACGGATTAGGCCCAGCTAGATTCTTGTTACTGTCACTCAGCTTAAAGATCTCAATCCCATTCAGTCTGGCATCATAAAACTCAGGCTTCATCTTCTCATTTGGATGAAGCTGTAACAAAATGCCTGCATTTCCATCTTTTACATACACCACATAGTCCTTATAGGTAGGAATTGCTTGGCCACCGGAATGCAACCACATCCATTGCCTCTTCGGCTGTCTGATTATTAAGAAAAACATCGAACACAATCTGATTGGCTTTAGTCACTTGATACTCACAGAAGTGTAGCCTCACAACATAGCTGAAATTCCCATCCACGTCGAAGCTCCAAGTTAGATTATAACCCAAGCTCATATTGGCATAAAATCCCATTGATCTCCCAGTCCTGTACAGATCCACTGGAGCAGCATACTCAGGAACATCCTTGTACTGGATCAATGCTCGTGTCAGCCTCTGACGTCACACCTAAAACAGCTCCGTTAACATATGGAGTGTCATCGTACCAAGTTCTTGACGACCCCTTTGTATCATTTGCTGGACCGATGTACTGTCCACCCACATTCAACCTCACCATTGTCTGCAAATTTGCGGCCTTTTCGTCCACTGATTGGTCCAAAACCCACATCGGTGCAGATCCGAAAAGACCTTCCTGCAAAGGAATAACCTCAATCCCATTGATAAATGCAAAAGAGCCAGCGTCATGGGTTTGAATATGATCTCTAAGACATCCGAATTAACTGAGGCCAAGGCGTACTCTTTGACAATGTAAGCCTGTTTCAGAGAATAAACACAAGTTCATATAGATATCTTGAAACTCAAGCTATCATTACTTGCATTATAAGTAAACATTTAAACCTCACCTGAGTCAATGCCTGGGACGTGATTGAAGCACTAAAGTTCTTCAACAGCGTGACACCATTAACAGCAACAGAAAAATAGGAGGAATCAAGATTGAAAGATGCGTACGTCGAGGATAAAAATGCAGCCTGATCCAATACCTTTGCAAAGGCGTCACAGGCAGTAAATATCTGGCATCCGACATGAACAACCTCGCAGTCATATAAGGCACTATGGATGGCAATGACGCATCCTGATACGACGCTGTCTCAGCCATATGGTTCGCTTTAGACCTGAAAAACTTAGCATCAGACACCCACTTCCTTCCATCATTATCAATCCCTCCATCTGCATTTCCACAACTCAAGAGCCACCCATTAGCCACATTGATCAATTTCACAACGGAATGATCAAAATCAGATTTAAGATGAAGCATCGAGACATGGTTAGAAATCCGATCTGAAAAACTCAGAGTACAGGGAAACCGATCAATCAATCTTTGGACTGAAATGCAAGCTTCCCTGTACTATCAAGATTTTATCTTTCCGCGTAAAAGGGTCTTGTTTCTAGGTTTATCTGATCAGAATTATGCCATCTCCATAATCCATGGAGAATGGAGGAGATGCAGGTTGTCAAAACTAGGGCATATTCAGGTATCTGGAAAAGGTAAAAACAGTTTTTTTGGTTTCCTAAGTTTCAGTTGGTTTTCTATAATTAGGCAATTTTTTAGCTAAGACACATTGGCAGTCGCTGGTTTCAAGATCTTAGTTGGTGCCTCATCCATAGCCATTAAAATTTGACAAATTAGTTACAAACTTAGTGTGATAATCTAGTCACAAACGACAGCGGTTCAAACATGTCAACTGCTTACTGATAAAAGTTGTGTTGTCTCAAGTATCTTACCAACAAAGGCGGTGAATATATGCATTGCATTGATAAGGTTAAGGATACTAACCTCGTACTTTGTGTCTAAGTGTTCCGTTTACTCTCCACGTCTTTTGCCAGAGTTTACTTCTAGGAATTTAAGCCTGCGAAGAAATAAATATTTCCCATCAAACAAATGGACAGTGTCAACAGGGCATTTAAGATAAATCAAGTCTTGAAAGGAACTTTGATAAAATCATTAGTGTGTGTTTTTATGGTCAGTTGCATCCTGATTTTTCGAGTGTTTAGCAATTTCTTATCAGTCTATGTTTCAGTGGCTCTCAACTGAACATGTACTTTAGAAATCTTGAGTTATAGATAGGTTGTGAGCAAAAACAGCCTGAAGCCTAAGAATAACATTATGGTGTTTACCTCTTTAACTCCAGTTGAAGGCAGCCTTGCCATGATGCCAACACTGTCTACTCTTAGATGTTTCAGACCTCTTGTGCTTGCTAGTTACACCAAAATCAAGTCCAGCAGCGTTGAAAAACAAGGCAGAAAAACCTCCCAACACCATGGCCAGCATTTCCCTCTCACTTTTTGCATCTGGCTGTTTGCTGGGTCCTCTCTTGGATGGAATTCATTCCGGAGTTGGCCTTGTTTCGTACCAGAGAGGAGCTGTAAACATTGGTCCACTGCATACTAATATTTGGGTAAGTAACAGTGCTCGAAAGCTCTATAATAAATATAGCTGACCTTGAATTTCTCAGCTGGGTAATATTTTTTGGTTGCTCAAGGTTCCACCATTGCTAGGATTATTTAACTGTACCGTCGGATTGCTGCAACTGATCTTAGATAAGAGATTTCCACCCAAGGAAGCTGAGGAAGGTAGTGCAGAGAGGACAGCGGCATCCCTTATGTGAGGGTCCATTACTCGTCTTTGTGTTAGCTTTATGAAATATGAATCAACTATCTCTGACTCGTATTGGATCTGAGGTGCAGTGCACTTGTGCTATTTCTCGAACTGAGTGCTGAAATGTACAAAGCTGGAGTACCAGACAATGTCGAAACATATGTGTTGTTTGCAGCAGCTGAGGTTATATGGTGGCTGTTTGATAGAACAAGTTTAGGATTCTTCTTAGCTTGCATAATCGGCCTTGGCTGCCCATTAGCTGAGATTCCAGTCATGAAGTAATGTTCTTGTTGAACATGCCCTTTGCATTTTTTAACTTCTATTCATCTTTGTTTCACTGATACGGTGATGTTCAGGTTCTTTAATTTATGGAACTATCCACAAGCAAACATTGAAGTCTTCGGAGAGGTCAGCGTAACAAGTATGGTCTTCTCTGCTTTATTGATGTTCCAGTTTAAACTAACTTGGACAGACTCTGATGCAGGGGCTGGTCACTTGGACGCTCACCTGCTACTTTGCTTACACCCCCTTCCTGACGAGTTTAGCTCGGTGGCTAAAATCAACCTTGAGTGCTGCCGCTGAGAAATATTAATTGGCCTCAGTTCACTAAAAACATTAGTTGCAGCAAAAGTACACAAGGAAACCAACCAACCTACACTTCTTAGATTCACACCAAAATTGACATACCCGAAAACTTCAGTAAGTTCACTACGAATTTGCGAGACAAAGGTGTCATAAAGGTAGTAAAACTGAAGCATTGTCACAAAGATGTACATACACTCATCGGACCACAGAACCATGAATGTTAACTTTTTCTCAGGTTTAAGAGCGTCACACTTTCATTTTCAGGAAAATGCTGTAGCCTAGTGAATCAGTGTCATATCGTTCATATTCACATTAGTTGGTGAATTTTATCTTCGAAGCTATATATTCATTATAAATTATCACGCTTTTTTTCAGGGCTTTCGAGCTTTCAGGCCGTCAAACATTTCGTAATACTAATACAAATTTGTAAAAATAGAAACATATGACATACCCCCAAGATCTTGCAGTGTTTGCTTGACACATTAGATAGTCCCAAGTCCAGCAGATGCACTTACAGCTTGCAGATTGACGTTGATTTGGGGAATTAGGGCTTGCTATATGTTTAGGGAATTAGGGCTTGCAGTCGATTTGGGAATTAGGACTTGCTTGTGTCTCAAGCTTGGTAGCACGTGACATTCACGTGAAAGCACAAAGCACCCATCGGTTCCGTAAGTATATGTATACAACTTCAGGGGTTAATTCACAATAATTAAAAGCTGGCAGAAGTTGGCTGCCAATCCCAAATCCCTTGTCTTCAGCGACTGAAAAGAAACTAGATAGTGTATTAATGGATGGAAGACATAGAACAAGACTGTTTCTCCTACCACTGATGTTTTTCAACTCTGGAACCCCAGGGTGACTCATTCATGTCACCACCAGGCAGCCAACATTTGTGACAAAACGGAAACTTGAAAATCCGAAATCCCAAACAACATTAAGTAATAAAGCAACTACTGCATGGCTTCTCGACGAATATCAGCTAGCGAAAACATGAGGCTGTCTTTTATGTTGCGCTTTTCACCCAAAGCCAAAGCACACTTCTTTCAGATAGTTAACCGAAAGCCTGTACAGACACATTGAAGCCCGCATAACAAAAACCAGCTCCGGAGAATCAATCTTGCCCACCTACACTGCAGATTTTTTATTTATGGATGCCATTGCCGTTACTATAGACCCCATTAGCGAAGCCGTTGGAGTGTTTAACTGCATTGCCATTTTGGTAGGTCTTGGTTGTAGGATGTCCATTGCTTAGTTCCTGCTTATTTGATGTGGTTTTGCTTTGAAGATGACCGCTGTTCTGCAAGAGTGTGTCTAACTGGCCACTGGCTGCCGCAATGAGTCCTGGAAAACCATTTTGACAATCATTTAGAAATTATAATTGAGTCCATGACTAAGCATGTACACATTAAATCTTTATGTAAATATATTATACCCAGGAACAAGGGAGAGGGTTTTCCAGGTCTTGATTTGAATTCCGGATGAAATTGGACACCGACAAAATAAGGATGGCTATGAATCTCAATCACCTGTGAACAAAAAACAAGCATAAATGAAACTGTCTTATAATCATTTAATAAAAATGTAGTCTGTCCTAAAAAATTCATAATCGTATCTATGAATATCAAGGAATGATCCCTTTGCAAGAGAGGAATCTACGCAGGACTTACTTCCATGCGACAACCAGTTTCATCTTTTCCAACAAAGGATAGGCCAGAATTTTCAAACTGCTGAATCATTTCTGGGTTCACCTGCACGTCATAATGTCAATCAAAGACCATCTCAGAGAGATTTGGATGGAATATTAAGTTATTAGGTCATAGTTATGATTCGGCTCACCTCATATCTGTGACGATGTCTTTCATCCACTGAGCTTTCATTACCATACCTACACAAATAAACAGAAGTGTTAGGCAGGTCACCAAACTTTCTGTCTTAGATTACAAATACTGAATTTTGTCTGTACAATTTGGCAGCTTTGCAGTCCGTTCTGTTGAAATAAGTTTTTCTCGATCCAAGTCGCATAGTTCCACCCATCTGAGTTTTAGAGCCCTGTTATGAAAGACAAAATGATTAAGAACAAAGACGTTTATCTATTATTAATTTAGTGTCAAATGGGAAAATATTAACCAAGCACCTCTGGCATGAATATGACACATGGATTGGAAGTTTGAGCATCGAATTCTGTACTGTTGGCATCTTCCATCCCTAGAACAGATCTAGCATATTCTATAACTGCAATCTGCATCCCCAAACATATGCCTAGATACGGAACTTTATTTTCTCTGGCATATTTGGCAGCTAGAATTTTCCCTTGAACACCTCTATCGCCGAAGCCTCCGGGAACTAGAACACCATCAGCACCCTGCAAGTTTGTCATTTGTAAGAACATAACAATCAAGACTACGAGAGGAGCAGCATTACTGATTCAAGATAAAACAAAAGGTTCAAGTTGAACCTTCAAGATTCTCCATGCAGATTCATGTGCACCGGGTGACTGCAAGGAGAAAACCAAAGTGTTACTTCCTTGAAATGTTGAGTGTGTCAAACTTGGAATTAGGAACATAGGAAACAGAGATGTATAACTACCTCTAGTGCAGTCGAGTCTTCGAGGTCACCAGCAGCTACCCACTCTACTACGAGCTTTCGATGACAAGCAACAGCTGCATGGAGAAGGGCCTGCAATTTGATAGTTTTACATTATTACGGCCCGTGAGACTAACATTCAATAAAACTGCAGGTAAATCAAGGTAATCCTTTGAAAAATGAATCAAATATAACATTGAAGCTATACCTTTAAAACAGATAAATATGCATCTGAGAGACCTGTATATTTCCCAACCATAGCTATTTTGACCTGTAAGCACGATGCGGTGTCTGTTAGCATATCATCAGCGCAAACAGCTGGATAAAGCATTAGTAGATTCCTGACTCACAGGGTTACGTAGCATAGCTGAAAGTTCAGTCCTCGCAGTCCATTCTTCCAAATCAGGCTTACTGTTACTGTAGGTGTACCAGATGAATCAGCTTCATCGAAAGTTCAAGAAGTTTAATGAGCACCAAACTATTAATGATACATACCCATGAAGATTCAGTCGTTTTAGGATTGCTTCATGCGCTTTCTGGTCCTATTATATGGAAGCAGTGACGCATTAAGTGAAAAAAGCTTTCAGAAATTTTACACAAAAATTTGTCACTCGTTTAAAATCAGCTGAACAACTTACTCTTAAAAGTAGAGGAATGTGCCAGATATTAGGAACATCATAAAGTGTGATAATGTTTTCAGCCTAGAAACAAAAGATGCGTCACCGATAAGCTTAATCATCGTAGCAAATATACATAGATTAACTGAAAGTAAGAAGTTTCAACTTTTAGCCATACCGGCACATGGCAGAATTGTGAAAGTTTTCCTTTAACGTTCTCATCGAGTGCCTGTCAAATTGATAAACGACCGCAAGGGTAAGAAAGTCTTGGTATATTATGAGAATAGGAAAGATGTAAGCCAACAGAGGAATGACAGGAATACAATTACAACCTTTGTGCTACGGCATGCCAAGATATCTGGTGTCAACCCAAGTCCTCTGAGTCCTCGAACACTGTGCTGGGTGGGCTTAGTTTTCTATACATAGAGGGCAGTGACATGTGAGATACAGTGACAAAGAAGACAACAGGAGGAGATGAAGAGACTCTGGAAAATACCTGCTCCCCGACAACATTGAGAACTGGCACGAGACTGACATGGATCAAGCAGAAATTGCCAGAACCTGGAAACATAGTGATGTCTGGTAAAAATTTATACCAATTTAAGCAAAGAATAACAGAAAAGGAAGAGGAGTAATCATACCAACACGGTATGAAAACTGGCCAAGGGCTTCAATGAAGGGCATGGACTCGATGTCACCTGCATCGCATTATCCCATTATATCAAACAAATGGAAAAAGTACAAACTAAACTGTGCATTGGTAACAAAGTAGGCACGCAATGTACCTATGGTTCCACCCAACTCAATTACACAAACATCAGCTGGACCTTCTTTGCCATCAACTGGAATGACAGCCACACGCTCTATCCACTCTTGAATTGCATCAGTAATATGTGGAACGACCTTGAGAAAGCAAGTTAACATAAAACTGTCAGTTTGATACGATTTTACTAACAGGATTCCACTAACCAGAAACTACGATTTTCTTGAAACCTGGACAGTCTTTCCGAGATAATCTCCTTTTCTCTCCTTTTCTAGAACAGACTAATAATCAGCAAAAGAAAAGGTTCAGAAAAATCCATAAAGATAGAGGGAGAAGCAAGCTCCAACATACAAGTCAATGAAGTACCTTGTATATCTTTCCAGTTGTAATGTTGTTGTCACGAGTTAATGTGATGTCTAAAAACCTCTCGTAGTTCCCAAGATCAAGGTCCACCTATAAAACAATCCAAGACATTAATCCATAAAGCGCAAAAATATGATGAAGCCCAACAAAAAGGGATGATAATCTGTAGAGATTACCTCACCATCATCTAACACATATACCTCCCCATGCTCAAAGGGAGACATTGTACCCGCATCAGTGTTCAGGTATGGATCTATTTAAACATATACCAGTATAAGGATAAGCAACCTTTTTTAGCCAAAAGCACAGACAAGTTGATCACTTTTGAGGGAAAGAATACAATTCATTTTATTTTCAGAAGTAAGACAATCCAAATCTGCACCCACAAACAAAAAGCTAATTCTGAAAATTCAAGCAGTACATAAAAAAGAAGACGGTTGTCGTCTTCAAAGAGACACACCTATCTTTATGATGTAACGCGAAGCCACAAGCTTTGAGCAACACCCCAATGCTGCTAGCAGTTACACCTTTGCCAAGCCCACTCACCACGCCTCCCGTTACCAACACATACTTCATTTTCTTCCAACCTTTACCTCAACTCCAATCGAATCAAAGCTGTCATATATAAAAATGCATATTCACATAATGTTTCCAAAAAAGTCAAAACCTCACTCCCAATTCCTCCAAATGGATAAGTAAAACAACACATCAGCCCAAACAAACATAATTTATATGTTCAAATTTAGATAAAAATGCAACCTTCCTGCATTATCATTCAATTAAGACGCAACCTCACTTTTTAATTATCTTAAAACAACAACAACAATAAGAAGAAGAAGAAGAACGTGAATGAAAGTAGGACTTCGGATTGAGATGAAACTCGAAAAAATTGAGTCTTTAACACAAAGAAACAAACAACAACAAACCGGATTGAGATGAAACTCGTAAAGATTGAATCTTTAGTACAAATCAACAAAAATTACTTGCTGCTGAGAGGAATCAAAGTACAGCCCTCGAATTATTACGCCCACTCCGCTCCGTTGCTCACTTCTCTAATTCGATTTTAGTAGGCAGGCGGCGCGGTGAGGAAAAGGCATAAACCCCAAGCTCACTTTTTATACACCAATTTGTTTGACTACAACAAAAGACAATTGATTTTGTCAGCAAATTTATTACATTTTTGCCCTTGTGGGTTTAGGATGATGAATTTTTTATTCCAATTTTACCCTCATTGCATGTGCTATTTTTGATACAAAAACATACAAGCATTGTGTAGTCTGTTTTGTCTAATTTGTGTTTTTTTAGTTAGGAATTCTCTCCTTAATTTTGTAAGGCTTTAGAATGAGATGATGGAAGCAATGTCTTGCATTTGTATGTCACTAGTATTTCATGATGCAATGACATTGTTCCGAGAGACTAACTTATCGAAATAACTTGTATTTTCTAATTTATTGATATAATATGTTACTTTAACTGATCTAGTCTTTTGAGCGACATGAAATAAGTGATTTTTGTTATATTTCATATTATGAAAGAAAGTACATCAACACATACAGACAATTTGAAACATAGTGATGTCAAAAAGTATGCATCAATCGATATTAATTTCAACACTTAAATGTGATGAGTCACTAAATTTCATTTTCTCTTTTTTCTTGGCTAATGCCACAAGCACTTTCTGGTCAAAATACTGAATTCCTTTTCACAAAATCTCGAATGTCACAATTCTATAACCGACCAAAAATCTCCATTCCCACGATTTGGCTTAAGGATAAGGTTTATGTCGAAAAAGGGTCATAGTAGATGACTAGACAATGACAATGCTTTCGTTTTCTTTATCGTTT